>BQNB010156182.1:2420-15297 GCA_026074375.1 Tanacetum coccineum | reverse complement strand
TTATCGGATTTCCATTAATCCTATTGCCATTACCCTCAGCCCGTGCTGCTATAACATTTCCATTCCCATGCTGATTTTCAATCCCTGAAATAACACTAAGCCCATTCTGATTCCCAACATTTTGAATACCCTGATTCTGAACCGCATTCTGCCCAACCAAATGTCTTACATTCTGCACTGCATTCTGTTTAAACTGGTTCCTAACATTATCATCAACCATTAGCATATGTCTGTCTTGATCTATATTCATACTTGATTGTGCAATCTGACTGTAGCAAGGGTTTGATGAACTTCTTTGGTTGTTGTTTGTTGGTGTAGTGTTGTTTAGCTAAAATGCCTTAGCCATGAGTTCAAGTGCCATGTCAAATGCAATTGTGGGATTTGAGATATCTTTAAGATTTTGCATTGGATGTTGCAGGTAGTTCATGTTGAATGAAGGTTCTAGGACAAAGTTGTTGTTGGGTTGTGGATGTTGTATGTAGGTAATGAGTGATGAGTGACCTGGTTGAAACGGTGTCTGAGTGTTTGCCATTAATGCCAAAGGATCATGTGTGTTTGAATGTCGTTGTGCTCTAATAGCATTGATATCTTGTTGAGTCGACATTGTAAAAGTGATGTGAAATGATAAACAAGGATCTTAAGTAGGTAAAGTGATTGTTATTATGGGTTGAAACTAATTAACGTTCATGGGATTTTACAAATCTTAGATTTAAACCGAGAAAAGAATTGAATCTTTTGCGGGATTTTACAAAATCAAGAAGAAACCGTGAAACAATGATTAATTGTTGTTGTAGTCGAAGCACTTGAGCTTTTGTTAACGATTAATGAGCTTAAAATAACGAACGATGCACAAAATTTCAACTTAAAATGAGTAATGGTTGATTAAAGCTCAAATAAGGACTAACGGTGTGATTACGATTCACTTTTGAGGACTAACGGGCTATTTTATAAGAATAAGAACTAACGATGCAAAGTTGTGAATTGGGCTTGAGGTTCAGGGACTGCATGTTACAAATTCTAATTGTAGTTTAAGAATAATAAAAAATTACACACGTTTCCCTCCCTTTTATCATCTTTTTCCTTTCAAATTTTATAAAGATGGAACGTGTGTAAATTTGATCTCGCGGAGTGGAGCGGTTATCGAAGGTAGAAAATAAATATACCACGATGATCGAAACAAGTTCACGATCGCAATGGTATAGGAAAGAAGTCCCGTAGGTAACCGACACTCAAAACTGAAAAACCAAAAATGCTTAAAAACGTGTATAGATTGCCTTTTATGAATTGCTAATTCGGTTTCCAATGCTTTTGAGTAATTCGGTTTCAACTACAAACCTAGTTGTTCAGTTAAACTAGAAGAGAAGTTGTGCGGTTATAACATGTAAACTGGTTGTTCGGTTGTCACTAAGTGAAACAAGTTGTTTGGTTCACAAAGCAATGAGTTGATCGGTTCTCAAATGGAAACAGGTTGCTCGGTTGTCAAAGTTGTTCGGTTCCACAAGAAACAAGTTGTTCGGTTCACAAAGCAATGAGTTGATCGGTTCTCAAAATGGAAACAGATTTTTTAGTTGTCAAAGTTGTTCGGTTCCACAAGAAACAAGTTGTTTGGTTTGACAAAAAAACGTACTATGTCCTTTTCTGGACCATAACGAGTAACAACAAAAACGTGTCCTTGTCTTTCGTTTCAAACTGTTGAACCACAAGATGAGCCAACCTCAAAATCTCAAATAAGCACTTTTTACACCGAAAAAAGCACATAGACGATGGTACAAATAAGCTTGAAATAAGCTTGTGTAAGCTTTTTACCCATGAAACAAACTACATATAAGCCGTGACTTATAACTTCACAACCGAATAAGCCAACCTCAATAAGCACAAAAACTTGAAAATAAGCTCGACAATAAGCTGTTTGACTTCTCGAATAAGCCAAGAAAGCTTTTCTTAACAATAAGCTTTAAAAGGAACTAGCAAATAAGCTATGTTTTGAGGATTAAGCTACGAGGAAGAGAACAACAAAAATCAAATAAGCTCACGTAAAACTTAAAACTAGAAGAAAAAAAACTTTGACAATTGTAATATCACATAGATTTGTGTCAACCGAGAAGAGTTAGTATCACAAAAAAGCTTGGATGATATATTACTCAACACCTTAGCCCAACTATTGAAACAGTAGTGAATAGCCCAAAGAAAGAAAAAAAATTACAAAACTTATTTTGTTGTAAAACTAAGCTGCGTGAGAAAAGAAAAAAATGAACTGACGAATTCAATATGCTCAAATAAGTCACCACAACAAAACCACTAAACCCAACCTTGTCTCTTGATACTACATGTTATATTCTATCATTTCATCACCAAAACACAAAATAAGAAAAAGATTTTAGAGAGAGAAAGAACTAGAGAGAGAAAGTAAAACAAAGAAAATGGTTACTTGCACTTAGAAAGAAAAATGAGAAGCAACACCCTCTCCACACTTGGAGAGGGCTTTATATAGTTACAAGAGATAAAACCCTAAGATGGTTTGTTTAGGCTTTATGTTGGGCCAAACTTAATACTAATGGGCTTAAACCCGACACCTAGGCCCAATTAGCTTCAATGAATTCTCGTAAACTACGTTTTCCTATACAAGGCTCGGAAATAATAAATGACCATCACTTTACATAAAAACACGGCTAACAAAATCACTAAGGACGGTAAAGTCACATGTAGAGGTATTAGGAAGAAATGCTTATATGTGATGAAATTAGGAAATAAGCCAAAAGACAAAATTTGTCTTGCAACGATTGATGAAAATTCCACATTGTGGCATAGGAGATTAGGTTACGCAAATATGCGTCTCATTCAATCATTAGCATCTAAGGAACTAGTTAGCAACCTCCTAAGCTTAAGTTTGATCAACATTTTTATGATGTTTGCAAAATTGGAAAACAAGCTCACGCAAGTCACAAAGCTAAGAATATAGTCTCAACGACTAGATGCTTAGAACTCCTTCATATGGAACTCTTCGGTCCATCCACCGTACGGAGTTACGGAGGAAATCTTTACACCTTAGTCATAGTAGACGACTACTCTAGGTATACTTGGACTAGATTCCTTAAGGACAAAACCGAAGCCTTTGATCAATTCGAAATATTTAGTAAGAAAAATCAAAACCAATTAGGACGTACAATAGTGTCAATAAGAACCGACCACGGTAGGGAATTTGATAATGAGGTGTAATTTGGAGAATTATGTAATGCCAACGGTATTACACATAACTTCTCGGCTCCACGCACACCTCAATCAAATGGCATGGTTGAAAGGAAAAATAGGACCTTCAATAAAAGTAGGACTATTTGAATAATCCATCGTACCAAACAAAAGTTTTGGTGTAACGCCGTAGATACTTCAACATACATTCTCAACCGAATCCTAATTAGAGCCATCTTAGGAAAAACACCTTATGAACTCTTGAGAGGTAGGAAACCTACTCTTGACTATTTTAGAGTGTTTGGGAGTAAATGCTTCATCTTAAAAACCAAAGACTACCTTACCAAGTTTGACCCAAAGTCATACGAAGGTGTCTTTTTAGGTTACTCCCAAAATAGTAAATCCTACATCATCCTTAATAAACACACTAGGAAAATCGAAGAATGACTCAACGTGACATTCAATGAAACTCCTCTACCCTCTAAGACATCACCCTTGGTGGATGATGACTTAGATGAAGAAGAAGCTATTAGGGCAACTGAAAAAAAACCCTAGAAAAATGATGATAAGGAGAAACACAAGAAATTGACAAAATAGTCAATATGGAGGAATCTAGGAACCATCCGTTTAGGAAAATGGCATAGGAAATCTTAACAAAGAACCCTCAAGGTCACAAGCAAAACCAAAAGTACCTTTTTTTTGTTTTATATCAACGATAGAAGTAATGATCGTGAAGGAGGCTTAGGAGATGAAAGTTGGATAGTCGCTATGCAAGAAGAATTAAATCAATTCATTGCTAACGACGTTTGGGAGTTAGTTCCACAACCTAAGAATATGACAATCATAGGAACTAAGTGGGTGTTTAGAAATAAGCTAGACGAGAACGGTGTTGTTTCTCGAAATAAGGCTAGGTTAGTTGCTCAAGGTTACAACCAATAAGAGGGCATCGATTATGATGAAACTTATGCCTCAGTTACTAGACTTAAGTCAATTAGGATATTATTAGCTTATGCTTGTGCTTTAGATTTTAAACTATTCCAAATGGATGTAAAAAGTGCATTCCTGAACGGTTTTATCAATGAGGAGGTATACGTGGCACAACCTCCGGGATTCATTGATTTTAAGAAACCGGATCATGTTTATAAACTAAAGAAAGCTTTATATGGTCTTAAACAAGCACCCAAAGCTTGGTATGATAGATTAAAAGCTTTCCTTATTAAACATGAATATAAAATGGGAATGGTAGATAACACTCTTTTTACTAAGAAGAAAAGTTCAAATCTCATCATCGTTCAAATATATGTCGATGACATTATATTCGGTTCGACTTGTCAAGACATGTGTGATGAATTTGCCAAAATCATGCATGACGAGTTCGAGATGAGCATGATGGGTGAACTTAACTTCTTCCTTGGATTACAAATAAAACAAATGGAAGATGGTATCTTCTTTAATCAATCTAAGTATATTAAAGAAATGCTTAAGAAATTTGGTCTAGAAGATTCTAAACCAATGAAAACCCCCATGTCCTCCGATACTAAACTCACGAAAGACGAAGAGTGTGAGTCGGTAGATAGTACCAAGTATCGAGGCATGATAGGTAGTTTATTATACCTAACGGCAAGTAGGCCCGATATCATGTTTAGTGTCTGCCTTTGTGCCCGCTTCCAAGAGGCTCCCAAAACCTCTCACCTTGAAGCGGTTAAGCGTATCTTCCGATACATTAAAGGCACTACGCACTTAGGATTATGGTATCCTAAGGGGACCGGCATAGAAACCGTAGTATATGTCGACTCTGATCATGCGGGATATTATGTGGATTGATCGAGAGCACTAGCGGTATTTGTTACGTTCATGGGAGTTGATTGACATTTGGTTCTCGAAGAAACAAAACCCGCTTTGCTATTTCACTACGAAGCCCGATTACGTAAGAGCCAGAAAGGCATGTCAACAAACACTATGGATGAAACAAGCTCTCATCGACTACGACGTACGACTCGACAACGTTCCCATCATGTGAGACAATAAAAGCGCGATTGACCTTAGCAAAAACCCGGTGCGATATTCTCGTACAAAACATATCGAAATACGTCATCACTTTCTTCGTGATAATGTCTAGAAAGGACATATCTCAATCGAAAAAGTGTCGTCCGTCGACAACATCGCCGACATCCTTACTAAACCCCTTAAACGTTAATCGTTTAACTATCTACGTCTTGGTTTAGGAATGATGGAACACATTCCATAAATCTTATGAGTCCGCTTCTCCTTCTTCTAGTTTCGATTCTAGTCCGTGTTCCATTCCGTGTCGTGACAACTTAAATACTTCATCCGAAGTACTTTAAGCACTTTTAATTTGCGAAATGCAAATTAAAACGTCACTCCCGTTCATAAAATTTCTGTCAAAAACTGAGTCTAAAACCCTCGACTGAGGGCGGCCCCCATATAGACGGCCCCCCAATATATTTAGGACCGCCAGGAGATATGGGACTGCCACCAGCAGTACACAATATTGAAAACTTAATCAAAAAACTTCAAAACACAAAAACAAACACCCCCTTATCTGCTGCAAGTGAAAAACACGCACAAAAACCACTCAAAACTTAAAATCACCCATCAAAACACAAATTGAAGATAAAATCAACACTTACAATTATTCATAACATCTTAAAGATCATCAATTGTAAGTCATTTCATCTATTTTCTTTCAATTTGAGTCTAGGGTTCATGATGAACACCAAAAATTAAAATTGGGGATTTTCAATTTTGCTTTCAATTTTGTACAATTAAGACTACTAGGATATAATCTAAAACTAATATGCTTCCTGTAGACGTAGGATTTTCATACATTAGTAAGTTTAACCAAAAAAATTGTTTTTGAACCAAAACTCCAATTTTATTTTCAAATCACTCACGTTAGGAACATAATAAAATTGTTGTCATGCATTGTCAATACAATCTAAAAATGTTTTCAAACACATGCATAATGATCTCATGAACAAATTTCGAGATACATAATTCATATGTATTTTTCGACTTGTTTGGATAAGCAAAATCAAACAAAGGAGCGTTTGGATTAACTCTTAGGACGTTATATTTAGGTCGAGTTAATCGTTGCTCCACATTTGTTGCATATAGGCACACACTAGGCACGAACTCAAAATATTAATACAAGTAAAATGCAATTAAAATGTGATCTTGGTTATCTTATTCTAGGTGACAATGCCTCAAAAATCATCTGAAGACTACAAAAATACAAGACACTATATCCCTAAAATCTCACATAAATTTCGTACTCAAATAAAAGAAAAACTAAGAAACCTTGCAAAACGCTATATTCATGAGGGTTGGGTGGTTTTTGACAATTTTGCAGATCTAAAATATGTTCGGTCTTTGTTTCATTTTGTTAAGTTCGAATGTCTCCTTGAAATTAACGAACAAATCTGTCCTCGTTTCATACTTGAGTTCTATTGTCAATATCAAATCAATTATTCTGACGAAGGTTAAATGTTTGTCGAATTTGTGATTTAAAATAAACTCTTTTCCTACTCTCTTGAAGATTTTGCTCAAATTCTTAACATCCCTTATGAAGGAGCGTGTGTCTTTATCGATAGATGGAGACTTGATGAGTTGGCATATGGTATCCCTTCGGACGGTCCATATCACACCAACCCTCCTTCTATTGATGACATCATTTCGTCTATTCGAATTGATCGAGAAGGTCAAGTCCGTCGCATCCGTCATGAGGAAGAAATTGATGTTCTTGAATATCAAATTCTCACTTGTGAAATCGTGTCAACCTTGAAACCTTTAAAAGAAATTATTTGGGAAAACGTCTTCTGTCTGGGGGGTAATCGGGATCATGTTCCAGCGTGTCTTTGTTTTATGCTTTATTGCGTTGTACACTCCAAGAAATTCAATCTTGCCTATTACATGGCAAAATGAATGGAGTGGGTCACTAAGCAAGCTAGGTTAATTCTACCGTATGGTATGCTATTAACCTGTTTATTTAAATTCATCATGAATGAATATCCCGAGTTGTACAATGACTCTTATGTCTTGTACGATCGTGTCATGAATCCTCTTGCCGCTCATCTAGAGCGAAAGACTAGAAAGGAAAAAGGAAAAAAAGATCGTGGCGCGAGAATTAGGTGTCATTATTACTTTCCTCCTCCACCTTCGATCAACCATCCTCATCTCATCTCAACGATGATGATGATGATGGCAATGATGAAGGGACCTCGCGTGCAAGTACTCCTTACCCCATTCGTTATGTCAATTTAGTTTTCCTCAAGTTTTTCAAAACCCACCTAACATTGACCTTTATAAACAATATTATCTAGCTGTTGGATCTTTTTTTCTAAAGCAATTTCTCTATCAATATTTCTAGATTCTTCTTTCTTAAAATCATTTTTGAGAAGAGTAACTGTTTGCATTAAAGATTCATTTTCTTTTAAATGTTCAGAAAGAGTTTGTTTATGACGATCAATCTTGACATACTGTTCACATGAATCTGAAACGTTATATTTACTCCCTTAAATCAACATTTTTTCCTTCTTTCAAAACTTTAACTTGTTCTTTATATCTTTCAAGCTCAAGCAGTTGAAAGATCATTTGACACTTTTATTGGCCAGATTATCTTGGTACGAATTAACCTACTTGGGTTTTCCAGATTTACAATCACAATAATATCGTGCATCTGGTTGTGTAGCAGATGAGTTAGAACTCTGAACAGCTGCCTGTTGTGATTCAGTCACATACTAAGAATAAGGAATGATATTGCTATCACTAGTTATTTTAGTCTTTGAATGGTTCACAACATTTGACTGTTCAGAAGACAGTATCACCTGTACACCTTGATTAATCATATTGTTATCCACATTATCAGGATTGTGTACCTCAGTGAGAGCATATGAACCATAATGAGATAAATTCACCATGAGAGCAACTTTGGTAGTGTTGAGTTCATCATAATTAGAGTCATATGCATCCAAATCATTATCTTGATAAGCAGCATTATGAGTAATGACAGTCTATGTGGCTTGACCTTCTGCAGTTCCTGGATCTAAAAGCTAGTTCCTCCTCATGTAGAATTTGACCATTTGCTTGAGCTTTTACCAGCAACACTTTATCCTTAAACCATGAATCATCTCGTTTCCTTTTAGGTTTAGTGCACTGTTTGGACATGTGTCCTTCCCCTTTACAGTTGTAACAAATAATAGTCATTCGTTTCCCAGAATTGCTTCTACTTGCTCCTGGAGTGTAGGTCTTACTTGTACCTGTAGCAAAAGAAATTTTCCTCCCCTGTACTGGTTGTAAATTTACTCTTCCATCATTAATGGTAGCTTGTTGCCTAGGGTTTGATGAATTCCTTAGCTGGTTGTTGGTAGTAGGATAGCAAGATGTAATGTCAGCTAATAGGAATGACATCTTATGGTTGATAGCATCAATAGGATCGCCACCTTGCTTAAACACTGGAACAGTTAGACCTGAGTCTAGTTGGGGAAATTTAGGTTGTTGTTGTTGGTTAACTATAGGAGCATATTCCAATTGAGGGATGGATGATGGTGGAGAACAAATGTTGTTGTGAACTGATAATTGATAATCATTGGATGGATAAGTGATTGAAAGAGGTGTTGATGATTAATTGTTCTTGTATTGTTGAGACTGATAAAGTGATCCATACTGTGGAGACTGATATAGTAAAACTTGTGGTTGAAATTGAGAGTTTTGGTATGAGTTCTAATGAGTTTGATAAGGAGACTGGGTCATCTAATGGGTTGCAACAAAGCAAGCAGATCTGAGTTGCATTTATGCATTAAAAGAACTTCGTTTGAATGAAATTTGTGTTGTCCCAAGTAAGCATGAAGCTGATCAATGTTAGTTGTGTGCAAATCCTGAACTAGTTTGACATCTGTCACAAATTTGCTCCACTCAGGAGGAAGAGTATTCAAAAACTTGGTGTTCACTTGAAGTTGTTCTAGTTTCACATTATAGATGTTCATGTCATTGAGTAGCAGTGAAAATCTAAAGTAGAAATCACGTAGTGTCCCCCCTTCTTATAAGCAAACTTATCAAATTCATCATATAGTTTACACTCTCTTTCCTGTTTCGTCAATGAAGTTCCTTGCATGAGAAGTTGAATTCTTTCCCAAAGTTCCTTGACTATTCGATGATTGCTAACAAGTGCATAAACCTCTGGTGGTAATCCTTGAAGAATGATATTTGTTGCTTTGACATCAAAATCAGCTTGAATTGCATCTGTAGGAGTTAATTCAGAGTACTTTCTTGGCCTAGTCACACCATTTTCCTCAATTGTAGGCCAGATGAGTGGACTATTTTCAACGGATTCAAGGATCATTCGTCCATGTTGTCTATTCATCATGTATAGCTCCATTCTACTTTTCCAAGAATCGTACATACCTTTTTCCAACATAGGTGGATGATTGTCAGCACCCGAAAGAATCGCTTTGTCAGCAAGAGTCATGATTGAAAGAAATTGTGTTTGAAGGTGTTGTCTTTTATGTGTTTTAAGTCATGAAACTACACGGGATTTTACCATTCTTGATTAAATCGAGAAAACAAGTAAATGTTTCACGGGATTTTATAAATCACAGAAATAGACTGTATAATTTTGTTAACAAATTTGTGTGTTTTAACTTAAGTTGAAAATTCGGTGTCCAAATGAAAAATTGCAAATTAGGTTGTCAAGTAAAATTGCGAATTTGGTTAAACTTGCAAAACTGCTAATTCGGTTAAGCTTGGTATCTGTGAATTCGGTTGAACTTGATAGCTGCAAATTTGGTTGAAACTACAAGCTGCTAATTCGGTTAAGCTTGGTATATGCGAATTCGGTAGAACTTGATAGCTGCGAATTCGGTTAAAGCTACAAGCTGCTAATTCGGTTAAGCTTGGTATCTGCGAATTCGGTTAAACTTGATAGCTGCGAATTCAGTTGAAGCTGCAAGCTGCTAATTCGGTCAAACTTGAGAGGCTGCGAATTCGGTGATAACTGCAAGCTGCTAATTCGGTTACGAAACACAAAAATTCAAAAACACAAAAAGACTATCTTTTGATTGTTTTTTCCCAAATTTTCTTGTACAACTAGTATTACTAAGCCTATAGATACCTTAAAAGTGCAAACTTTATGGTTTTTAAGCCAAAAATTTTGAAATCAAGATTTGTACTTTTAAAGCTTTTCGAATGCAAAAGATGAACAAAAATGATGTTTTTCTTGAATCTAAGCTTGTACACCTATATCCTAAAGATACTAGATCAGATTTACCAAGGTAAATGATCCTTTAGTGTACATAAAAGCTTCGAAAACAAAGAAAGAACAAGAAGAAAACATACTGATTGAAAGAAAAAATGAACCAAAGAAAAACAAACACAAAAACTAAACAAATCACTCCATGGCACTTGATACCAATTGAAGAACAATCAAATAACATACAAGGTTAGAGAAAGAGAGGTGGTTTTAGAGAGTGAGTGGTTGGATGAACATCTTTGAGAGAGAAAGAAACATGAAAGGAAACTTGTATTATGTGTGTGAAATAATGAACAACCAACCACCTCTCCAAGCATGGAGAGGTGTATTTATATCCTTTTAGGGCTGGCTATGGATGAGCCTTCATGGGCTTTCCATGGGCTTTTCCTAACTTGGCCTTACTTAGGTTCCAAATAATACTTAACGAGTTAACGACAGTTATATATGGAGTGACCGATACTTTCCTAGGATTTTCGTATTCCTAACATTCATAAACATGTCAGCAAACTGGTATTCAATTTTGCTAAATTACAGTTCAATTATACCACGTTCAACCTGTTCCTTGATAAAGTGATAGCAGACAACAATATGTTTGGTGCGGGAGTGCTGCACTAGATTACACGAGATGGCGATGGCTGACTAAGAGTCACAGTACACCGGTATTTTGTTGTAGTTAAATCTATAATCCTTAAGCTATGTTATTGTCCAAAGAACTTTAGCACAACTTGTGGATAACGCCACGTACTCTGCTTCTACTGTTGACATTGAGGTGCAGTCCTGTTTCTTAGACATCCAACTGACTAGCTTATCACCTAAGAACTGAATTCCCCCAGAAGTGCTTATGCGAGTATCAAGACAACCTGCGTGATCGGCGTCAGGCTCTCGGAGCTTGCCTCAATCCATAAAGTGCTTTCCTTAGTCGGTAGACTTTCTCTTGATGATTAGGATCATCGAACCCATCTGGCTAATTTACGTATACCTCTTCCTTTAGTGGACCGTTAAGAAAATCCATTTTCACGTCCATCTGATAGATATGAAAGGATTTGTATGCAGCGTAGGCAATGAAGATCTGAACTGCTTCCAAGTGTGCGACTGGTGCAAAATATTCCTTAAAATCAATACCCTCTTCATGTTTATATCCCTTAGCTACAAGTCATGCTTTATTGCGAATGATAGTATTGTCTTTATCTTTCTTGTTTTCCATAACCACTTTAGATTAATCACTGTCTTTCCCAAGGGTTTGTAACAAGTTCCCAAACTTTGAGTCGGTCAAATTGATGAAGATCTTCCTGGATTGCCTCGATCTATGCGTGATCAGCCATTGCTTCCTTAATGTTTGTTGGTTCAGCAGTACTCACGGTGAGCGTGAACATACACATTTCAGGATCTGTAGACAGTTGTCTTCTTGTTAGCCCTAGCTTGGATGAATTTCCATGAACTTGTTCTAACGGGTGATCTTTAGTCCAATGGTAGTCGGAACGATGTCGTTGGTAGAATGTATGCATGTTTGAAGTATCAACATTGTGTGAGGAAGACTCAGCAACTTCTTGTACCGGTGTACACAATGGTTTGATAAATTCATATGGTTCAAATTGTGCATCTTCTGCTTGATCAGTGTTGTTTTCCTCAACATTGACATTTGTTGGCGGAGTGTTGGTTCTGTTGTAAGTTGAACATTCAATGTAGGTTGTGTATCTTGTTGTTGAGAATTATCAGAGAGAGCGAAAGACTTTGACACACTTTGATTTCCTGTAGTAAAGTATTCTTTATACATAGGACTGAATAATAAATCTAACTCTTGTAGTGATGGAGCATCCGTATCTGTTGAAGGAGAAACATTTGGAACCAACGCTGAACTTAAAGGTTCATTGATGTGGTCTTGAATTCCAAGTTCTGAACGGTCATGATCAGAAGTCACTTGTAGTTGGGGCTCGGGGCCGGAGTTGTCATAATTTGACGCCTATTGTCGTGAAGGTGTGAGGCCTAAGGTGTTATCATCAGATGTCATTCAAACATGGCTCTGATACCAATTGTAAGACCCGTTAAAACCATGATCACTTCATATTACACGAAATATATGAAAGAAACATAGGAAGGAGATGATACAAAGAAAGAAATGAAGAAGAGAGAACTTGGTGGATTATTCACTAAGTGTAAAACATACAAAATGAACAACCAACCCCTCTCCCTTATGGAGGAGGGATATTTATAGCTCCTAGGGAAGGTTGGACGCCTAGGGCTTCTTCCTATGAGCCTGGCTTGGGTTTTGCTTGGACTTAATCCCGCAACGCATACAATATTAAATTTAGAAACGAGTCTGATTCCCTTTCTAGACTATTACAACGTGTATTTAATAAAGACCAAGATTCCTATATTGAAAAGACCGAAACTTCTATTATTGACTCAGTATTTGAGGTTAACAAT
>BQNB010156181.1:0-10000 GCA_026074375.1 Tanacetum coccineum | reverse complement strand
TGAATTGAACAAAAAAAAGGGTAAGTGAATCTAGACAAGGGGAGAATAGACCGGTGTGGAACAATGTGCAAAGATTGAATCACCAAAACCAGGTTATTCCAACAACAATACTAACTAGAACTGGTAGAATTCCAGTTAATACAGCTAGCCATAATTTTAATAGTCAAGCAGTATCAACTAGTGCTGCTAGAAAAGTTAATGCTGTTAGAAACATTATGAATGAAAAAAAACCAAGAAATAATTTTCATAAGTCTCATTCACCTATCAGAAGGCCATTTAATAGAACAACAGCACCAAGAACAAATTTTTCAAATCAAAAAGTTAATACTGCAAAGGTAAAAGTAGTTAGTGCTGTTAGGGGAAAAAGGAAAACTGATGTTAAGCCCTCAGCAGGTTGTAATTGGAGGCCCAAAAGACATTACTGGAACAAATTCTCCAAATACAATGGTGGATTAAATTCTAGAAAATGTGTTATTTCTGAAGATCCACTAGGCAACCCAACCCAAAATGGCTATGGGTCCCTAAGAAAACCTAATCTCACTTATTTAAAGTGCTGATTAACCACAAGAGCTTATAAAAAGAACAAGGATTGTTGATAGTGGATGTTCCAGGCACATGACTGGAAACAAGGCCTACCTTGCTGAATATCAAGACTATAATGGTGGCCAGTTCTTTATGGAGGATGTAAAGGTACATAACTGGTAAAGGTAAAAATAAAAAATCGAAAGTTAGAAATTTGAGGATGTGTGCTTTTGTGAAAGAACTACAATATTTCAATCTATTTTCTGTTCACAGATGTTGCACAATAAGAACAAGGTTATCTTCCACATACACTAAATGTCTTGTGTTGTCTTTTGACTTTAAGTTGCCTGATGAAAATCAAGTATTACTTAAAATCCCTAGACAAAACAATATGTACAGTTTCAACATAGAGAACATTGTTCCTTCTGGAGGTTTAGCTTGTTTGATTGCAAAGGGCCCTACATATTGATGAAATCTACCAAATGGCATAGGGAGGTTAGGTTAATGATAACGTTAAAAAACTTAAACAAACTTGTGAAGGGAAACCTTGTAAGAGGGTTTATTACCTCAAAGATTTTCAAAATGACCACTTCTGTAATGCATGTCCATAAAGAAGTCAACGCAAGGCCTCCTTTAGAGTCCAAATCAGTGGAGCTCTATTAAGTCAGGCCCTTACGAGCTTCTACATATGGATTTATTTGGACTTACATCTGTAAGGAGCATAAACCATAAGACTTATTGCCTTGTTATCACTGATGATTTTAGCAGGTTTAGTTAGGTATTCTTCTTAAGAACCAAGGATGAAACTAGTGGAATCCTTAAGGACTTTATAAGACAAATTGAGAACCAATTAAATCAAAAAGTTTAAAACTATTAGATGTTATAAAGGTACAGAAATTTAATAACAGGTATTTTATTGAATTCTATATGTCAAAAGTGGATCAAGAGGAATAACAGTAATGCCAGAACTCCCAACAAAATGGAGTTGCTGAAAGAACTAACAAGACCCCTTATTTGAGCTGCTAGAACAATGCTAGCAGATTCATTTTTACCTAACACTTTTTGGGCTGAAGCAGTTAGTACTGCTTGTTATGTCCTTAATAGGGTATTAGTGACCAAGCCTCAAAACAAGACACCTTATGAACTTATAACTGGTAAAATACCAATCATAAGCTATATAAGAACTTTAGGTGCCATGTAACCAACCTGAATACCTTTGACCCTTCTGGGCACGTTGAAGGAAGTCTGATGAAGGTTTTTTAGTGGGTATTCCCCTAATAGCAAGGCTTTTAGGGTATACAATTTAGAAACCAAGAGAGTTAAAAAAGAACCTGCATATAAATTTCTTAGAAAATAAACCTAATGTTGCAAGAAAAGGACCTAATTGGTTGTTTGATCTTGATTATTTAACTGATTCAATGAACTATCAGCCTGTTACTGCATAAAATAAAGCTAACAAAATTGCAGGTCTAAAAGAAGTTAATCATAGTGCAGGTACACAAGATAATACTGCTGCAGGAAATTCTGAATTAGAAGCTGAACCTGCTCAAGAATATTGTATATTACCCATATGGTCTTCTTATACTTCAACAGTAAAGAGCTCAGAAGCAAAGAATGGAGGTGAAAAGCTCAAGAAGGATATTGATTCAAAGTCCAATGAGAAGCCAGTTGATTATGAAGAACAAGCCTTCCTGGAAGAGCTTGAAAGGCTTAAGAGACAAGAAAAGGAAGCTGATGATGCAGCTAAAGCTCTAAGAAAGGAGTTTACTCAAAGTACTGAGGATTTGCTTCATCAAGCAGGAGCTGCCAGAGCTACCAGTACTAACACAGTTAATACTGTTAGTACACCAATTAGTACTGCCAGCCCTTCAAGATTGTTTAGTACTGGTGAACCATTTGCTGACCAAGATGATTCTCAAATACCTGCTCTTGAGGACATTTATGATAATCCAAGTCATGGAATTTTCACCAATGCATCTTATGATGATGAGGGTGCAGTGGCTGACTTCACAAATTTTGAAACCACTGTGAATGTTAGTTCTATTCCCACATCAAGGATACACACTATTCATCCTCAAACTCAAATTCTTGGAGATCCAAACTCAACCGTTCAGACAAGGAGCAAAGTGAACAAAAGTTATGAAGCTCATGCTCTTATAAGCTATATTCAAAAGCAGAGAAGAAATAATCACAAGGATTTCCAACACTGCTTGTTTGCTTGCTTCCTTTCTCAGATTGAACCCAAGAAGATATCTGAAGCCCTTGCAGATGAAAGCTGGGTTGATGCTATGCAGGAAGAGCTGTTGCAGTTTAAGATTTAGAAGGTATGGATTCTTGTAGATTTGTCTCATAGGAAGAGGGCAATTGGAACTAAATGGGTCTACAGGAACAAGAAGGATGAAAGAGGTGTTGTAATTAGAAATAAGGCAAGATTGGTTGCCTAGGGATATAGACAAGAGGAAGGGATAGACTATGATGAGGTTTTTGCTCCTGTGGCTAGGATTGAAGCCATTAGGATCTTTTTAGCCTTTGCTTCTTATATGGGATTGATAGTTTATCAGATGGATGTGAAGAGTGCCTTCTTGTATGGCACAATTAATGAGGAGGTGTATGTATCTCAACCTCTAGGTTATGCAGATCCTAAGTACCTTAAAAAGGTCTACAAGGTTGTGAAAGCTCTGTATGGTTTACATTAAGCTCTTAGAGCTTGGTATGCTACTTTATCTACTTTCTTGGTGAAAAGTGGATATAGAAGAGGAACCATAGACAAGACTTTGTTTATAAAGAAGGACAAGAAAGATATCATGCTAGTACAAGTATATGTAGATGATATTATTTTTGGTTCTACAAAGAAGTCTTGGTGTAAAGAGTTTGAGGCATTGATGAAGAGCAGATTCCAGATGAGCTTTATGGGAGAGCTAACCTTCTTTCTTGGATTACAGGTCAAACAGAAAGAAGATGGTATATTCATAAGTCAGGATAAATATGTTGCAGAAATCCTGAAGAAGTTTGATTTTGCTAGTGTAAAGACTGCTAGTACTCCAATTGAGACCTAGAAGCCTTTGACCAAGGATGAAGAAGCTGCTGATATGGATGCACATCTTTATAGATCCATGATTGGCTCTCTAATGTACTTGACTGCTTCCAGGCCTGTTATTATGTTTGCATTATGTGCCTGTTCTAGGTTTCAGTTAACTCCAAAGACTTCACATCTTAATGCTGTAAAGAGGATCTTTAGGTATCTCAAAGGCAAACCCAAACTAGGCCTTTGGTATCCTAGAGTGTCATCATTTGACTTAGAAGCCTATTCAGACAGTGACTATGCTAGAGCAAATCTTGACAAGAAATCAACAACAGGAGGTTGTTAATTTCTTGGCAGGAGACTTATCTCATGGCAGTGTAAGAAGCAAACAATTGTGGCTACTTCTATTACAAAGGCAGAGTATGTTGCTGTGGGCAAGTTTTGTGGATTCAGAATCAAATATTAGACTATGGGTTCAATTTTATGAACACAAAGATCTACATTGATAATAAAAGCACAATATACATTGTAAAGAATCCAGTATTTCATTCCAAGACAAAGCATATTGAGATCAGGCACCACTTCATTAAGGATGCTTATGAGAAGAAGCTTATCCAGGTGCTTAAGATTCACACTGATGATAATGTGGCTGATCTCTTAACCAAAGCTTTTGATGTTAGCAGGTTTAATTTCTTAATTGTTAACATTGGAATGCTCAACCAATAGCTGCATTAGTTTAGGGGAGGCAAGATAGAAGGATGATTTGTTGTACAGTTTGTAAATGTTGTTTAGTTAGCAGAGGGATTCATTATACTCTTTGGAATGAGGATTAAGGGTTATCTATGGTACTGAGCATAGTTGATGTTGCTGAAGAAACTTTGTACTGCTAGTACAAAAGTTAATACTGCTAGGCTTAGTTAGTGCTGCTCAAAGATGTTTAACGATGGTTATGGTGCTTGGATTGGGTAAAAAGATGTAGCTTGGTTTGTTATTGAGGGTTCTTCATATGGTACTAAGTTAGTTAGTGCTGCCAATTTTGGTTAATACTGGTAGACAAAAGTTAGTACTGCCAGGTAAAAACTTAGTACTGCCAGACTAAACTTAGTACTGTTGGGTGACCGTTAGTACTGTTCAAGGCATAACAGAATTTTCCTTATTTTAATATAGCCGTTGTGAAATTTCCGCCAACTTGCCTTGCTTATAGCTTATAGGGTTTGACTAATTGAGGAATTCTTGATCTTTCTATAAATTCATTGAATTTCTTCAAGATAAGTTCAAATCTTATTCAGACGGTCCAATAGAAAACCTTATAAACTCTCTTTTATCTCAATTAACTTTACCACATACACCTACTTTCACTTTTGAACATATCCCAGAACCTAAATCACACTTCTCATTCTCAATGGATGCTCTTGAATCTTGCCCCAAGCATAACATGGTTGCCTATCTAGAAAAGACTGAAGGGAATGCTCCATTTCATAAGATTGTGGACTTTTTATCACGAAGCTCAATATTCTATGCTCTCACTAAAAGTCCTAAGGTCTCTACTTCCCTTATTGAACAGTTTTGGAACTCTACAGTGTCCCAAACAGTCAATAATCTTAGTCAAATTAAAGCTATTGTTAGTGGCAAGGCTGTATCAATTTCTAAGGCATCAATTAGAAGAGATCTTCTGTTTAATGATGTGGATGGAATTGGTTGCCTCACAAATTTTGAGATTTATGAAAACCTTCAATTAATAGGGTATGAGGGAGATCTTACAATTCTTACTTTTAAAAAATCTCTCTTCTCCCCATAATAGAAGTACCTAATTCATACCCTAATCCATTGACTTAGTTCAAAAAGCACTTCTTGGGATCAATTTCCCATAAATATTGCATCTACAATGATTTGCTTAGCCAAAGATAGAAAAATTAATTTTTCTAAGATGATTTTTGAGGGTATGATTAGGAACTTGGATGCTAAGAAGAAGTTCTTAATGTATTCAAGATTTGTACAAGTGTTTTTAAATAATCAACTTTCAAATCTACCTGCTCCTTTGGATAATTTTCCAATACCAGTTCTTACCAAAAAGGTTTTCACTAACATGGCAAGGAAAAGTGCAAAATTTTCAAGAAACATAACCCCTTTGTTTCCTACTATGTTGACTCTAGCAGAAGTAGATGAGGGTGAAGGTTCAGAATAACCCATTGAACCCCAACCAACACCCTCTCCTACTCAACCTAGTACAGGAGACCAACCCCCTTTGTTTGAATCATTATCTAGACCTAAACATACCCATAGTCCTAGCCTAAACTTAGAGGGCACTAGTAGGAGTCAAAGGGATCAGGTTCAGACACCCCATGATAGTCCTTTTCAGGAGGTCACACTTCTAACAAAGCTGAGGGTAGATTGAACCTAGAGGAGTTATTTGTTTTATGCACTAACTTGTCTAACAGGGTTCTTGCTTTGGAAACTATCAAGGATGATCAAGCTGCAGAGATCATTGCATTGAGAACTAGGATCAAGAAGCTGGAAAAGAAGTGCAAACCTAGCATCTCACATCATAGAGCATGGTTAAGGAGTGTATCCATAAAGAAAAAGTTGAGAAAGAAGGAGCATGTATCCAAACAGGAGAGGAAAAAGGCCAAACCTGGACTGATTTTGGATGACAGTGCTCATGATATAGAGTATATGGATACTGAGGATGCTGTGGATGAGGGGAGGCTAAGTAAAGAGACTGAGGAGCAAAAGTTAACTACTAATACTAAAGAAATTGATGAGAAAAATGGCAGTGGTGAGAAAGGAGGAAGTACTGAAGAACTAGTTAGTACTGCTGTACCTGAAACAATTAGTATTGCTAGGCCAGATGTTAATGCTGCTAGGCAAGAAGTTAGTGCTGCTGAGCCTAGAATTCCTTCTACAACAACAGGCATATTTGATGATGAAGATATCACTATGGCTCAAACTTTGATTAAGATGAAAGAAGAGAAAGCTAAGGAGAATGGTATCTTAGTTGAAGAAGAACCTCTCAAGACAAAAAGAAAAGATCAAGGGATAGATCAAATAGAGAGAGATGCAGAATTGGCTCACAAGCTACATGAGGAAGAATTGGCTGATATTGCAAGAATATAAGAAGAAAAAGCAGCACAAGAAGAAGCATCTAAGGATGCTATAGCTGAAATGTATGATGAAGTTCAAGCAGGGATTGATGCTGATGCATTGTTTGCAGCCAAGCTCCAACAAAAAGAAAGAGAGGAGTATACAATTGAAGAGAAAGCAAAGTTCTTGGCTGAAACAATAGCTGCTCAAAGAAAATTTAGAGTTGCATAAAGATATGCTAAGATTAGAAGTAGACCACCAACTAAATCTCAACTGAGGAATTTGATGATGACATATCTCAAGAACATGGGCGGTTACAAACACTCTAAGCTGAAGTCAAAGACATTTGAAGAAATCCAAGGTATGTATGAAAGGCAGAAAAGAAGAATTGATGACTTCAAACCCATGGATTTAGATGGTGCAGTAAAAGATGGTAAAAAGGCAGCTAGTGAAGATACTTCAAAGAAGGAAGAGGTTCTTGAAGAACCTGACAGTACTAAAGTTGAAGTTAAGCAAGAGGGACATACAGAGGGTACCAAAAAAAGGCCAGGCAGAAGACTCAAGATGAAAGCTACAAAGAAGTCTAAAAGGCAAAAGGCAGACTCTGATCTTGAGGAGGAAAAGCAACTAAAAGATTTTTTGAAGATAGTTCCTGATGAAGAAGTAGAAGTTGACTATGAAGTTCCTGACAAAAGGTATCTAATTGTTTACTGGAAGTTTGAATTTTATCATACTGATAGATATGGAGTACCTCATGACTATTACAAAGTCTTTAGATCAGATGGAAGTTCTAGGTAGATTAAAACCTTTTTAGAGATGGTGACTAGGTTTGATAGGATAGATTTTGAGGAGTTGTATAACCTGGTAATGTAGAGGTTTGAAATAGCTACTCCAGAAGAGGTTGATCTAATTCTTTAGGGTAGTTTAAGGACTATGTTTGAGGCAAATGCAGATGATGATCTTTAGAAGAATCAAGAGGAATGGATTCTTAAGAGATGGAATTTCTATGATAACTGTGGAGTCCATATATCGATGCTAGAAGATGGTACTGAGTTTTACATGCTGGCAGAAAGAAGGTATCCACTTACAAAAGAAACTCTTAAGAGGATGTTGGCTTTGAGATTGATAGCTGAGTTTGAAAGTAAAGCTGCTTTTGATTTACTTAGATTCATTCAAAAGAAAATTGATGAATCTGGAAGCCATGATGGAAAGAAGAAGGATCTTTAAGTGTTGGTTCTATAACCACACAACAAATGGTCATCAGTTCACCATGTCTAACAGACATCAAGAACTGACTAGTCCAGAGCAAACGGCTCCTGGTAAAGACTTCTCAAATCCGTTAATGGCTGATAGTTTGCCAAAAACTATATGGTTCTCAACTCACCATGCTTCACAGTAAAGAGTTGGCTAGTCCAAAGCAAACGGCTTTTGGTAAAGACATCTCAAATCCGTTGATAGTTGATAGTTTACTCAAAACTATATGGTTATTAATGTACCATGTTATTGCAATGACGCATTGGCTATTCTAGAGCAAACGACTACTGGTAAAGAAACATCAAATCTGTTTATGGCTAGTAGTTTGACAAAAACTACAAAGCCAACTTAGTTGGTGTTGTTGTATTGCTAAGTTGCTGAGATGCTGTGATGACAATAAAGACTAGAAGCTAAAGAATTTTAAGTTTACAAAGCCACAAAGGAGTTCAAGTTCATCAAAGAAAAGATTAAAGAGTTGCAGTGTGTTTGGATACATCCTCCTGGTGATCAAGAAGCTTAAACTGAAGAAACATGAAGGTTAACAAGTGAACATCATGTTTAGGGGAGGATTGTTGGGAATTATGTTTTTCTAATTTAGTACTGTTAGTTATGATTAGTTAGTACTGCCAGTGTATCTGTTAGTACTGGTAATATAGTTAGTACTGTTAGTAGTAAATTAGTACTGCTAGCATATATAGTTAGTACTGTTAGAAGATATGCATGAGTTATAATAGGAATAGATATGGATTATCTCTTCACACGTTTTGTAAGCCCATTAGGGTTTTTCCTTGGTGTATAAAAGGAACCCTACGGTATTAGTTAGATATACAAGTCTCATACAAGTTTCACAAATATTAGTTAGTAATCTGTAACCTAGCAGATTAATAGTAATCAAAGTTCTGTTTTATTCATTGTTCTTCTTAGCATTATAAGTTAGTTTCCGCATAACTTATATTGTTCATAGTCATTGTTTCTCTTGTAGTTAATTTGGATCTATTCAGATTGGCTACCACCCTTAACAGGCTAGAAAGATCTATTCATATTGGGATCTACAAGGATGTAAATGCAAATGGTCACTAATATCCAATTTGCTAATTAAAGTGATAGGATCAGGATCCTCAATATAATCATCACCATGTTTAGAATTATGAACAGAATTATGCACAGAATTATGAGCAAACATAATGAATAACAAAACAAAACAAACAAATAGAATGAAAGAAAGAAGTTCCTAGGTTTTCACACCACTCAAGGTGGTAGATCAAGGGCTGACAAACACAACAAACCAACTTAAAAAGAGAGGAAAAGAGGTGTCACAGAGCTATGAAGAACAAGCAGCGTAAATCAATTCAAACCCAAACCGACTACTTACTTGGTTCACTTAGTCAAGAGAGATAGCAGATTTATAGAGAACACCAATAACCTAGACACCAAGATTCTTAAAGATCCTCAAACCCTAATTTCTCAAAAATAGGTAAGTAGCCCAAAACTTCCAATATAACCCAAGAACAACGGATTAAGCAATCTTAACTCAATCAAGACTAAAGAACAAGAACCCTTAAAAACAGAAACCCTAATTTTTGAAAATTAGGGTTTTTATAAAAAAACTTATAGATAACAATTCTAATGATTTGATTAAACAAATTACAAATTAATTTTGAAAACCCTAAAATTTTATAAAACTTTAATAAAAAAACGATTTCAGAGCAACCTGGCTCTGATACCATGAAGAAAAACTAAATCTGATATATTATTAAAACCCAAATCTTAATTTGAATCAACAAAACAATATAACACTCATCTTAATCTGTTAAAACTCAAACAACCTTAAACTCCACCACTGCTAATCAGGTATGGAGCTATTATCTAAGTAATAATAGTTATATTACAATCACCAGAATCAATAACAAGAGTAAGATCAAGATAATCTTATGAAAATTAGGGTTACAAAGAGATAATCGATTTTTTGAGAGAGACAGAGAGAGAGAGAGAGAGAAAGAGAGAGAGAGAGAAAGAGAGAGAGAGAGAGAGAGAGGGGGGGGGAGATTAACCCAAAAGTAAGGTCAAAGCTCCTTTTATAGGAGCGACCTGACTTTGGTAAATCAACAAATGGCACAAACA
>BQNB010156179.1:0-15297 GCA_026074375.1 Tanacetum coccineum | reverse complement strand
TAACAAATCAAAATTTTTATTTTGTTCGTTTAACCAAAGTCTTTTCCAGCTCAACAATCTTTATTTGAAACACACATGTTTCGCTTTTAAAAAGATGTTTTTTCTCCCCCGAATCCGTTGCAAGTTCAGAAATATTATTTGCAAAAATTAAACTTGGAAATGAATCAAATTTATTCTTTTTGAATGATTCAAACTTACCAAAAATGTTATCAAACATTTTATCCGTAAATTCTGACAATTGAATACCTCAAATTTTCTGCATCGTTTTGTGTTACGTTTGAACTTTTTGTCTAAACCCGTAAACATTTGATAGAATCAAACAAGTTTTAGTAAATCAACTTCAAGTGTTGATTCTCTTTAAGTAATGAAGCCACTTGACGTTCCAACTCAATGTTTTGAGTTTCAGTTTCATCAAAATCAAACTTAATTTTGACTTCATCACATTGATTGGTCGTAACTCTTGAACTTTGAATTGACTCAAACAAATCTTTAAAAGTTTGTTTTAAATGTGCATTTTCTATTTGAAATGATGCCAAAAAAATTCTCATTTTCTTTTTGCATTGTTTTCAAAGAATTATTTTCTTGAATCTATTTCTACAGTCTGAGTTTAAAAGAAATTTTTTTTGCCTCAAGTTTTGCAAAATCTTTTTCAAATTGAACAGTTCTTTTTGACAACTTTTCTTTGACATCAACTGCATCATTACAAAACTTATCAATACTTTTACTCTCATTTGAAACATCTCTTGAATCTTTTGAAAAATTTCCAATTTCTTCTCTTAAATTCTTATTCTCAATTTTCACACAAGAATGCATGACAAGATTCCTAACATCATCAGCTAAGGTTGCTTCCAATAGTCGATCAAGATCATTATGCAATATTTCATATTTTTCTGATGTTTCATCAACTTCACTTTCCATTGACTCAAAAACATTTAGCATTTCTTGTACTTCTTTTGTAAGCTCCTCTTGTAAAATAGTTATCCACAAACGCATTCGTTCATAAATCGGTTTTACCTCTTTATAGAAAAGACTTCAAATATCATTATCTTCATTGTATGCAAAATGTATACCTTTAGGAACATAAATTTTTTCTTTAACAAGTTTCTCCACACTTTTAATTTCATTATTGATTTTATCAAAAAAAAACTTTTCATTTTACTTTGTTTTGGCATTTTATGTGGAGGTGAACTTGAATTTTGTGTACTTTCTTTTTTAGGAGTTACATTAGAAGTAGAGGCATCTGAAAAATAATTTTGTTCAAGACTTTTAATTGCATAGTTAATTGAAACCAAATTCACTTTTTTCTTTTGAGCTTCCGAATCCTTTTGTTTTTCTTTCATTTTAAATCGACTCTCTTTCGCATCCTCAAGAATATCCTCAGTATCATGCACATGCAGTTGCACTTTCTGATCACAAAGAGAAGTAGCAAGATGCAACTTAGGATTACTTGCAACAACTTGCTTCACAAAACAAAGATTTTTATTCCCCAAACCCAATTTACGAGTATTATCACGATACAAGCTTTCTTCATTCGTAAGCATACGAAGTGTTTAACTTGATTTGCCCATTTTACAAACTATGTTCTCAAGATCTTTGGTTTTAGCTTGCAAGTGAATGATGTCATTAAGATATTTATCCTCGCGGTGTGTAAAATTGCTTTCAATGTATCACGTGCTTGACTTACACTTAAAATATTACATTTTTGACTTGAAAATTGAGTGGTTAACTCATGTTTATCTTTTTTAAGAACCTTAATTTTTTCTTTTTCAATAAGAAATTGATGTTATATATCTTCTTGTAACTTTTTTTCTCGATGTATGCTCTGTGAAAAACATTTTTGTTTTTTGGTTTGTTTCAAACAACCGAACCCTTTCCTTGTACTCCTCAAGTTCCTTGGTTAACAAAGCATATCCTTCTTTAAGCGCTTTATTATCCGTACTTGTTCTCTCAGTAGCATGTTGCAAATTTCTAACCAATGATTCAATATCAGCATGATTTTTAGCATGATCATGAGCAAAGACATTTTCAAACATTTCGTTAATTGAACTTTGTACCTCAATATTTTGTCTTTGTCATGAGAAGCTTTGGGAATAGCATTATCAATTTTTGAAGCATCCTTACTGATCTGTCCATCTTCAGCATTCGTATCATCCCATGGACTGATGCTTTAACCCTACTGTCTTGATAACATAGAATCCAAATTAGCATCTAATTTTGTACCCTTATTAACCACTGTTTCTTGTTTCTGCATCGCTAATTCATTCACCCGTTTTACATTATCCCTTCTTTCTTTGACATCTCTTTCTAGTATCCTCAATTCTTCTTTAGGATGTGCTCTTTCAACAATTACTTTTTCTATAGTATCTAGGTAGCAGATAAGCACATCTTTGAGAATCTTAGTGTCCTGTCGAGAATGCTTTTAAAATACATTCACTTGATGTTCATAATTCAAAGAATATCCAAAAGAGTACAAAGGTTATGGATATAAGAATGTCTCAAACTGTTTCTTGAGCACTGTAAAATATGTCTTGGAGTCATACTCATGAAAAAACCTCTTTAGCAAGTTGTTTTTCAAGTCGATCCACATTGTGAAAAACGTATCTTTGAAAGAATTATACTCTTCTCGAAAGAGTGACTTAAATGCATGTTCATACCCACCAGATAAGTCAAATCCTTGGTGTAACATCTTAACGTATTTCTTAATTTCTCAAAGATTTTTGTTGCATCTTTCTTTCATATATCTTTTTATTTTTGGTAGTCTTTACAATTCTCTTTCGTCTTTTTCCGAGCATGAAGATATATCTTTTGATTTCATTTTTCCGATTTATCACGATTACTAGCACAAATGATAGCTCAAACGAAACTAAAAAATCAATCAATCTCAAATTATTAACCCGCAGATAAAATCATAGACCAAAAATTATACCACCAATAACTAAAATAACTAAATTGACACAAAATAAGCCTAATATATCTATTAAAATACGGCCCATTCTACCTCTCATAATATTAAAATCGGTAAGAGCCCAATAGTAGAAATTATAAAACCATACAAAAAGAGGAATTGCCGGGTGCATTCCAGGTGCATTAAATGATGCCCGACCCGCCCTGAACCGGCTAATACCCGACCTTAACGTTTGCATTTAATAAGGATATGGACCCGTGCTCCGCTGCGGGACGATTAGCGGGCGTCGTTTTGGGTTGGCAGAAGTGGATCCGGTGGTGATTCCTGTTGTCGTTGGGATGTATAAATGATACACAACAACAAAAAAAGTAGTCATAGAAAGAAAGAAGTTTGGCGATATATCATAACTAATGAGGATCGATAAAAACAAACCACAGAAACACAAGAACTAATCCGAAATTCTCAAGACGAGAAATTCTCTTGATCAAAGCAAAAGCTTTATTATTATCAAATCTCAAAACATATCTCAATACAAAGAAAAGTCTCAATATTTATAGGACAACAAGAATCAATCTAAATATAGATTGATTTGACTTTCCTATTCCTAAACATGTAATTGATTATAAATTAAATGTTTTCCTAGCAACCTTTATTGACTATGCATTTTGACTTTGACTAAAAGTCTATGCCTCTGCATCATTCTCCCCCGCTTGAGAAAAACTCGCCCTCGAGTTTTCGTCATCTTTATTCGTACTCGTAGCATCTAAATTTGTATCCCCTGCATCAAATTCCCTTTCATTATAATAACACGGCCTCGAACCTTGATCGTCTTCTCTTTCCTTAACCAAATCAACTGATATGGATCGGGGTGATCTATGATTTTCGCCAATTTCTCAACCATGTATGTCGACACCACATTCTCACAACTACCTCCATCAATAATCATTTTACATACCTTATATTTGGAAGTACACTTGGTATGAAAAATGTTATTTCGACGACATGAATTATCATCAATAGATTTGGAAGGCGCTACACTCAAAACCTGCTGAATAACCAACGACTCACCTTGATAGGGATGTAGTAGTTCAAATTCTGGAAAGTCATTTACATCATTCCAATTAGTATCGTAAATAACCTCGCTTTCTTCTTCATTATCAGTACATACAACTTCCTCCAACATAATAGGTTCTTCTTGATAACTTGGATGTTTGTTAACAAAAGGATACTCCTCTTCCTCATCCCCTGTATCCCAGATAATAGGTTCTGATTCGGTTTCCTTTGTTAACAAAGGGTTTCCCCCGCCAAAAGGATTGACGTCTCGAGTTCTTGGATCTGTTGTTGCAGCCTTTCAATCGTCTCTACATCACAAGGATCACGAGCAGAAGGTGTTGGTTCCGCAATAGCTTTCTTTCTACCACGTGTGGCCATGATCACCTAAAGGCTCTGATGCCAAATAATGCGGATCGATAAAAACAAACCACAGAAACACAAGAACTAATCCGAAATTCTCAAGACGAGAAATTCTCTTGATCAAAGCAAAAGCTTTATTATTATCAAATCTTAAAAAACATAACTCGATACAAAGAAAAGTCTCAATATTTATAGGACAATAAGAATCAATCTAAATATATATTGATTTGACTTTCCTATTCCTAAACATGTAATTGATTATAAATTAAATGTTTTCCTAACAACCTTTATTGACTATGCATTTTGACTTTGACTAAAAGTCTATGCCTCTGCATCAATAACCTTAATGATTTGGAAAATCTTATAAACAGTGACTGTAAGTTACAAATAAACGCAACTTGATGTTCCAATGGTTAGGGAAAATAACACCATTTTCGACCCACTAAAATATTAAACCTTAAATCCTTAGTATGAATATTTACATTTTTAACCCATCAACTCCAAGGCTGCAAAGTGCAGACCTATTCAAATGATACACACCCCTCAACCTATTTTCAACATTTCTCTTGAAGGCCCCTTTTCGTTGGATAACCTTCATTAGAGCTTTCGTTACAATTTGTTCACTTCAAATACATTATGGATGATACCTGCAATATGACGAAGAATACCTTTAAGCGTACTTCGTTAACGCGGGTCAAACTGTTCCAGCTTAGATTTAACTACAAAAACCGGAAAGCCTCCTCAGAGGGATCCTCAAAATAGAATAGAGAAGGGCAGAATGGTTCTGCTTACTTAAAGAGTGAGTAATAATCAATATAATCAATATCTCTCACCAGCGTTCTTATCTCATAAAAACTTAGTGAAAGCGCAATAAGCATATATAAACAGTCAAACTTACTAGCATATTGAAGCCGAGAAGGATGTGGCTCTGGTGATACTTTGTTCGATAGCATCTGCAAAGCAAGCACCAGCTAATAAAGCTCATTTTATTTGGCTTATAAACTGCTTATCACTAAGGCCATAAAACGCACATAGATACATTTCATGCAACTGTTTTTGATGTTATAAAATATGGATTAAAATAGATACTAACAACTTGTTATCTACCAAGTAGAGCTGAATAAACCTAGTAAATTGGCCTTCTCATTCTCAAATGTCTCAAAGTAATGATATATGATCATAACTGCAAGCAATATTCGAGTACCAGACCTTGGTCTATAACATTCAAATAGCAAAGGTTAAGACTAAAAACATAAGCATCAAGATTAGCAATTTCCTCTTTTGTTGATATGAAAATGATCCTCGTTTTGATATGTTAAAAAATCTACTAATCTTCCATGCAAACACAATATATATAGTCTGCAGGTTTGCTTCTATAAGAGTTAACTTATGAGATGCAATGTTATATCTATTAGTCGAAGATATTAATGGGCCACATGTTTTGGTTTAGAGTTTGTACAAAAGCATCTTAAAAATTTTCCACTTGCATGAGTATCTCAAATGTTTTCCATAAATCGCAAAATGAGTGCATTTATTATATGTATTATCAATTCCCAAAAATCTAATAATCATAAAGTACCTCATTATGACCCTTTCATGTAGCTATATGCAAAGCACTCCTCTCCTTTTTATCGACCATGTTTATCCTCATTATGACCCTTTCGTACTACTATTCTTCTCTAAAAGAAACTTGACCACCTCAATATGTACTTGTTCAGTAACAGTGTGTATTGTCGTGATGTTTGTTTGATCACACGTCATTGAAAGCTTAGATTGTGCTTCCATAAGAACCTTCAATACCTCTAAAAATAAAATTCTTAATCAATAACCGAGAAGACAAAAAGGGAATGCTATAATAAAACTTACTATGAGAGTGTTTGGATGTAGGGTCGCACACAAATTAATTTGAGCATTGATATAAGTGATTCTGATTATGAATTTTTGATGATTTAGGGTCACAATATTATGAGTTAGACACGTCATTAAGATGTTTTTTGGTAAACTAGGAGGGTGTTTTTGATTCCTTATACTAATACTCGAAGCAAATAAATATGCAAATTTCATACCAAGATGTCCTTGTTTTGCAGCGATGTGAAACGCATCAAACCCGTTGTTCGCTTTGATAGCCGCATCCTCATCCCTCACCATACCGACATGATCGTATTCCACATAACATACAAATGAATTTTACCTAATTATAACAGCCCACAGAGGCTCGTCAGTGGTAAAATATTACGGATAAATACAATGCTTTATAATTATATATGCCAAAAATGTCGGTAAACATTTTAACTTTACGGTTATTATTTTATTGTCATGTGACAGTAAAGAGTAGCAAATAAAGAATGTTTTCACGTCAATCGAATTTGACCCATTTCAACCCGGGGTAAAAATCCCGTCCAATTTTCCACCATTATTCATATTCGTATGTTGTACAAAAAAGGTGCTTCTTTTGACAGTCAAGACTTTATCTTTTCACCAATGAGTAAAGCTGATTATGTACAACTTTAGCCTCGATCAAACCTCCTTTTAATTGCAAGAAGGTTAACCATACAGGAAAATCTCACCACTTCAATTTTTTTCAGGTATTATATTTGTTAGAATCTTAAGCCAGTTATATTATACATGAGCAATAAATCATACTTTCTGGATCGGCTTGTCAGGAGGAACTCCTCTTATGCTACGTTTAATATTTCCATCAGTACCTAAAAGCATTAAACCTATATAACTCAACTACTGCGCCTCAAAAATTGTATCATTTAAAATGTATTAAGTATGTACAAAAATCATGTGATGAGAAACAACAACACACTATATCACTGCCATAATCTATGACATCCTAGTTTTCGTTCAATGTGGTTACTTTGCTCACCATATAGTTAGTTGTTTATATTTCAAACTTTAAAACCTTAACCAATAAGTAAGTAAGCATATGACCAAAATAACCCATCATCATAACTTACAAATATTCCAAATCTTTCAAAGTTTTGACAAAATCGGTAATATTTAAGAAAAATAATTTTTTGTTTCCAATTTTTACCCATTAATCTAATACGACAACATTGTTTGACAATCTGTTGCTTAAATAGTTCCCTAGGCAAAATATATTTAGCTATATTTTCTATACACAAACTCTTTCTCGAGCCCCATACCCCTATAACCCATTCTAGCAAGATTGGATTGTCTTGTTGTTTGGGTTGTCTTGTTGTTTGGGTTGCTTATTTTTCTGCTCAACTGCTTATATTCACCACCACTACAAAAGGCCTTAGTCCCTTGATAAATAAATATGCGATTATTACTAAAAAAACTGATGAAATAGGCATCGTGAAAGGATGTAACTTTTACAGATGGACATTTAACATATTTAAATTGTTGTTACTTCAGAAAAGGTACCTTTCCAGTAAGAATAATGACTCCTATACTACTTTTATCTCTGGCGTCATTGAAAGCACGAATTAGCTCCTAGATTGTATGTGGTCGAAATGCATTTCTCCTCTCCGGTCTATTTATTCTTATCTAAATATACAATAGACAAAATGCTGATAAACATAATCTTCTTGGACAGATGTAACTCCCATCCATCCATATTTGGTCTGTTAGATAACGGTAGTTTCTTCTGTTACTAACGATGAACTTGCAACAAAATTACTACGTCAAATTAACTGCATTTTTACATCAATATCTCAAATTTTTTACTTTTAAAATTAAAAAATCAAGAGGATTGTGGCCTTGTGAGGGTGTTTGGCTTTGCATTTTAAAGTGAGTAGCTGATTATAATGAGTTTCTAGTTTTTCAGTACTAAAGTGTTAAATCTTTTTTGGCATTGCATTTGGAAGTGACGAACTATATTATTATTTGGGGGTAATTGGTTAAGCTTACTTATGCAGGTTATCTTGTTACCAAACACAATAAGCTAATTTAACTGTTCTAATGGAGCAAATAGCTTAAGGGTATTAGCTTATGTTAGATGTTTTGTTACATACGCACCGTATCAAAAATGGAAAATACCCTCATCTAGCATTGTGTTTGGATAATAAGCCATAAGGTGTTAAAGGGTGTTTGGAAAAGCTTATCAAAACAGCTTATTAGCTAAGCAAAGTAAAACATGAGGTACTGTTTGAATCGGCTTATCAGTTAATCTAAGATAAAGTATTTTTTATATAAATAGGTTGGTCCAAAACATTGAATTAAGTTGTTTAAGGGGTTGTTTAGCAAAGCTTACTAAAACAGTTTATTAGCTATGCAAAACATTGTTTGGATTGGCTTATCAGCTGAGCTAAACTTATTTATATAAATGAATTGGTCCGAACAGCTTACTAAATGAGATTTTATAAGGGGTGCTTGTCAAAGCTTATTAATAAAGCTAAAAGCTAAACTCGAGGAGTGCCTTTTTCAACTTGTATATGGTATCTGCCGTAATGCTTGATATCCTCTTTGTCACTCCTACTAACTAATAACACTAAACATCATTACACTTAAATAACACATGTATCCGCTTTAATTACAGAGGTTCGTGTGTATAAAATGAATCCTTTTTCCAAAAGCACCTCAAAATAAAACAAATGAACTTACCAAGATCGTGTTAGTATGCACATGTTATGTGAACAACTTGTAGAGTAGATCATAGGGTCTCGTTTCTGGACCGGTATTTCCACTTGATATCAACACACCTGTAATCAGTGAGTATCATAATTAGAGAAAAATATATAGGCTTGGTTCCTTTGAATAATAATGGAAAATCAACAAAATGCAAAATATTTAAACCTGCAATCAATTGTTCTTACCGGTCTTGTGTTCCATGTAAACAATGTCTGCAAATTTGCTAATATATTCATTGTCGTGATCACCTGTGAAAAAGAAGGTACATCGATGCACATTAGTTAATCGAAGTTATTTTCAATATAATGACGATTAAAGCTTTCAATACCTTTAATAATGCATGCTGCGTTGGTTCATGTCAAAGTCTCTCTTCCACTTTGCTTCCACTAGAGATCCAGCTTCAGCAATGGTGCCCTAGTATATCTTCCAATCCCACTCGAGCTTCAGCTTCAGCAATGGTGTCGCGAGTACATCTTCCAGTCCCACTCGAGCTTCAACTTTAGCAATGGTGCCGCCGGTTCATCTGTGGGGCATATGTGCATATTATTTTTCTACAGCCTATGAGCTTATGAAACCTATAACTCATATGTCGCCATATAAGTTTACGGATTTTGCACAATTTCAAAGGCCTTTGCAAAATACATATTTAACTTATATATATGCTATTACGCACTTTCTAATAAGCAGTTAAATAAACTTATGTGTAACTCAAATAAAGTTAGCAAAATACTTAAAATTCCATTATCTTGTCATCAAAATCCAATTGCCAACCACCCTTGTTAATCTATCACATTTTAAAATACATCTTTAAGGGGATTCTTAAGAATAAGCCCCAAAAAAGCTGAAAGTGCCCATATCATAAAAAGCGACCAAAAATACCTTTCAACGCCCATCAATTACTGCTGGTATTAATTTCCTAAATTTCATCATTTTTTCCTCTTTCTTGCCAAAGGAATTGGTTACATGGAAAATCTATGAACAAAGTGAAACTCATACAAATTAAAAAACAAAACAATCGAATGTATAAGTAAATATGAACATTCTTTATGCCCAAAATCATTGATCCTTGTACTAACAAAATCAGAAATTGTAATAACATAAGAAAAACCCTAAAAGTATAATGATGTTCAAGAAAGAGAGATAAACTTGCAATCATACCTGTGATTCTTGAAGTTTTGTTGAAGGCTCTGCAAGTGATGGTGTTAGCGATGATATCTAAGAGAGAAGATTAAACTGTGTGTAAATTAGAGGGAGAAGAGCGGTGGGAGAGACGCGTGGTTAATGAGGTGTGACTTTTTTTAATGGGAAACGGGTTGATAATAAATGCGTGGGTCAGGTAAGGGGTCGGGTCAGGTGCGGGTCGGCCATTAATGTAACCCAGCAATCCTTATGATTGTAAGGTTATATAATGTGTTGACCCGCCCGACCCATCCTCCTTATTTCTCCTCATATGTGTATTTCATTCTCATTCGTGTCATCCACTTCCTCCCAAACCACTTCACAAACTCATACTCAGGAATCCATTTCACACACACATAGATGATACTAGATTCCTGAAGCTTCTCCAAAGTTTCTTCCCCAATCTGGTTTTCTTTCCAAGTGTGATTTTAATTATCGCTTATTCTTCTATATCAACACATCGATGTTACCAATTTCTTGAAGTTTCTTCCGATACACTTTGTGGGGATATTAGCTGGCATGCACTTTTTCTTTGTTTTTTTGTTGTTTGTTAGGGTTTAGTTTTAGTTGATTTATGTTTTGATTTTTAAATTAAGGCTGTCGTATGATTTTGAAACTAGGGTTTATGTCAAAATTTGGGGGTTTTTGCAGGTTAGCTTTTTCATGTTGCTTGCATCTAAGGGTTTAAGGTATAAATTTTTATTTTATTTTTAAATTTGAAATTAGGGTTTTGTTACTATTTGCAGGTTTAATGTTGCATAGGTTGTTTGCAACTAAGGGTTTTGATAATCTTTGGAACGTTACCTTGCTGATGCCGTTTGCAGTTGAGTGTTCTCGCAAATTACTTTTCGAATGTTGTCACAGGTATTCGGGTGTTTGGCACCTGTATTATTCAGGTTTTATAAGTTGATGTTATTTGCATCGTGGCGGGCGAGCATTTTAAGCTTGCAGCCTTGAAATTAGGTTGTTTTACAATGATACTATTTGCATTGTGGCGGAGTGAGCTTCTTAAGCTCGCAGCGATGATGGGGATATGTACTTCTTTTGACTTTTTACATAGCCCCACTTAATGGCTAAAAATGGATTTTTAGGCTGCGATGACTACGAAAGGCCTCGGCAAGGCTGAGATTGTTTGCGTCTTGGCGCGGCAACCTTTTATAGTTGCATCCATGGCGAACACATCCTCTTTGTTCGATTATAGCACGTCCACAACAGTGTTTGCAGTCATGGTGGGCTCGAATACAGAGGTAAGCATTGACGTATAGGTATGATAGTGTTATATTGGTTAAAATATGGAATTTTTGAAGTAATTTTGATGAAGACGGTATAAGTTTTATGCGCACTGAATTTGAAAGTTATGTTTGGCTTGGTTTATGAACACAAGTCTTAACGTGGCTATTCACTTTATATGCATTGTGCCGGCTCACATTGGCGATGAAGACAGTATTATAACTTATGTGCGTTCATAGATTCCTAGCTTTAATTGCTTGCTGGATCACCAGGGGTGCAAACGACACGTGTCTTGGCACGGCAGCACCACAAGAGTTGTGCTTGCAGCCACGGTGGGTCGAATGTCCTTTTCCCAGGTTACACACACTTAAATCTGAGCCAAACGATTTCACTATTTTGGTTTAGGAAAAGTATAGTTTTAAAGTTGGGCTGAGATTATCCGTACCTTGGCGGGGCAACTCACTAAGTTTACAGCCATGTCGGACATATCCTCCTAATAAAACGTAAAAGCTCCAAGCGTACATTCAAGACAGAAAATGAATTTTTGGAATTCACTTTCAGTTGTTATCAGAAAGTTCTTTCTGAAAATTTAAACGTGTAACAACAGGTAAGAACCACTTTTAGAACTTTTTATATTTTTATCGTCATTTTCTATTATTTTAAATAATATATGATTATTGTGTCACAGTGTTTAGATGGAAAACTAAGAAAACAATTTTTTATGCAACGTGTTAATATAGGCCAAAATTGTGGATGAATCATTGTCACAAAAGAGAAGGTACATTTTAGGTAACTTCTATGTTGAGCATAATAATAACTGTATTTATAGAAGGATCTAGGTGCGTAGTAGGAAAAGGCTCTGTTTGGCTATAGCCTATAGGTCCACGGACAACTGGGAGCAAACTAATGTACATCCTGTTTCAAAAACTGACGTCTTTAGAGTTTAGTTCAATTTATTACTCAACCTATATGAATGCGAGTAAAGCGACAAAACTTCTTAAAATTGAGTAATTTTATGACGGAAAGTCTTTTAAAGCACTTAATGTTTTATGTATCATGACGTACTTTGGCAAAGGCAATTTTATAAAATGTAACTTCATTACAAATTTATAGAAGGGAATTTTTTGTTGCATAAATTGTTTTTGTGAATTAGGAGTGTGGTTTATGGGTGAGAGTTCAATTTGAGGTATAGGCTCAATGACAGTTGTGGTTATGATCCATCTAGTCAGATTAGTCGGGTCATGGATCATGATGGATTTAAATGAATCAATCATGATTTATTTATTAGGATCGGGGAAGGTTCGGATCAGATTGATCAAGTCGGGCTTTCTACGCGACTACATAGTATCGAAAGATTCAATTTGGGTTGAGGGCAAATGACAATTGCTATTGAATTGGTGTACATAACAATTAAATTAGTAGCTAACATGGAAAACAAAATCCTACTTTTATCATATTAACATAGCTTAAAATAGTATAAATTGATATGCTAAGTGGGTTAGAAAGTTATGCATAGCAACATAACTTGACACATATAAGTGAACTTTTATTAAATAGGCAATCATGCTTCATTTATCTTAGTCACTTTATTAAGTTTGTAACACCCCTAAATCTGGGTAGCAGCGAAATGTTGAATATCCGAGGGCGTTACTTCATAGATCAATAGCACAAGATATGAGAACGACCACTAACGTGTCGTTTTAAAAAGATACATTGGATTAACAAAATGCTTGCTCATTACATAAGCTCATGGCTTCAAATTGTTCGACAATATAAGTAAAGAGTTCGGTTTATAACAAATGTTCCCAAAATGTAATACGCCCAAATCTTTAGTACTGACTCTTTCCAAAGAGTGACCCCCAATGTATCTGAGCACCCCGTGCCTTATTGACCTGAAAAAACATGCTTAAAATATCAACGTAAAGTTGGTGAATTCATAGGTTTATATAAATCAATAGTAGGACTGCAAGATTTCCAAGTGTATGATTAAGCAACAAATGCAAACATCATAAAAAGTAATTACGTTTTCCTAAGCTCATGACACTGAAGCTCGACATGTATGAATGCAATATATTGCCAATGAATGCCCGTGAATGATGTTCTAACCCGCAACATCCCAAATCCGACATGGTATACGTTCGTTCCCGGTGATAGCTAATCACCCGAACGGGGATTGTCAATCCCAAATAGATCTATCTATAACATTCGCGCTCACAATCCAGTAATTGACAGTTCATGATAAAGGGCTCAGTGGGTTATCGCTACTTAGGCAAACACGTAATCATTGTATAAAATGTACACTTGCGTCCAATTTGTAAAACAAGCATGTTCTCACCCCAAAGATGTAAATCATTTAAGAAATTGTAAAACATGGGGCTATGAACTCACCTTAGTAAATAGTCCTCTGAAATGATAATAGATATCCAAGTATGAATCACCGTCAAATACCTAAGTAAATACGGCCAGTCTTAGTCTACAATTTAGGCTAAAGACTCAATGTATAAACTACAATAAATTGCTAGTTTATATATACTGTTATCACTTGTGTGGTGGTGTGCGTGCTTTAGAAATTGCTGATGGCTCTTGGAAAGGTATAAGATTTCACACGTTCGAGTATACGTATAAACGTTTATAAATAAATATCCATATTTATTAAGTTGTGGTTTAACTTGTTATAATATTTGATAAATATATAACTCGTCTGATTCGTTAAGTGTTTACAAAACACCCTCAAGTTTCTTGTAATTATAAAACAGTCCCTAGGTTTATGAAATATATGCTATTTTCATTTCAAACCCTTAAGTTTCCATAATTACACTTTTAGTCCTCCAACTTTACACAATTTACACTCTAGGTCCTTACATATTTTAAACAACTTTTAAGTTTCAGAATGTCTAAAACAGTCCCTAGACCTTTCTAAAACAGTTTTTGTCAGTTTTAACCTTTGAGTTTATAAATTGACACTTTTAGTCCCTTAACTTTACAAAAATCGCATTTTAAGTCCAATTAAGTTCTAACAAATGACATTAGATTTCATTAAGCTCCAATAAGTTATATAAGCTGTCCCAGCTTATAAATAAGCTCGGATGAGCTTATTTTTGGCTTATCGAGCTTATTGGGCCTTATTGGACCCGTTAGGGTCCAATAAGCCATTTGAAGGTCTTATTGGGATTTTAAAAGCAAAAACGCCTTCATTAAGCTTATTTAAGATCGTTAAGTTAAAAATAAGTTTGGTAGAGCTTTTTGGAGCTTATTCGAGCTTAGTGGGCTTGTGAGCCCAATAACTCAAACCCGAAACATATTTAAAAGGTTTCATTAGTGTTTTAACTTATTTTTCTAGCTTCAATAAGTACTTCTAAGTCGTATAAGCTATTTTTAAGTTTCAGCTTATCCCATAAGCTTTTAAGCCTCGGTAATGGGCTTTTAGGCCCATTAAGCTCTCGGCAAGGGTTTTAGGAGTATGGGCTTATCCATCATAGGTCCAATAGCATGTTATGCTTCCAATAAGTCCATAAGCTCTGCCACAGCTTATCAATAAGTTGTTGGTCAACTGTTTGGGCCAGTAGGCTCATTAAGGCTTCAGTGTTGGGTCACTTGGCCCATTAAGCCATACCTAGGGTTTTTAGTCCATTGATTTCATATTAAGCACTCGTTAAGCTCCCTTTAACGTGTCCTAGTAACCCAACTAGTTAACACCCATTTTATATGGGTCTTGTACCCATGCCGTGGCTCAACAAGCTTCTAACAAGCTTGTATGAGCTCGTCTTCCATGAAGACGTGGCTAGGGTTTCATCAAGCTATTTCAACAATGTTCTAAACCAACCCTAACTCATATATACTATAGTGTACAAGTCCCTTATAGAGCAAAATGATTTGTATGTATATAATATACGTGACATGTATATGATTTCATTCCCAAAACATGTTACCAAGCTCTCGGCTTATTGTTTACGTATGCATGAAATGTTTAA
>BQNB010156177.1:3818-15298 GCA_026074375.1 Tanacetum coccineum | reverse complement strand
AAAAGAGTTAGTTGTTCATTTCTAAATTAATTCCTTTTCCTATATTCTCTCATCTCTCTCTCTCTCTCTCTCTCTCTCTTCTTTCTCTCTCTATAAAAACAACTCATCTCCACATCTCTTTTCTTGATCTAATTTCGTGTTTAAATATATGAAGTGAAGTGTTACGGGATCCTACAAGGACTCACTCTCAGGGACATCTAGGAGTAGTTTATAGACTAGCTTATTAAATTTAGCTTTTGTAATTTTCATTTAAACTATTTTTAGCTTATTGTTAACTAAATGTAATTTTCATTTTTAGTAATGTAATCAGCTATTTTCATTAATAGAATTTAAGTTTCTTATTATGCTCTTAATTTTCTCAAGTTCACTTTTATACAAATACTTTGTTTAATAAGCTGATGCTACTCGAGTCTCTAAGCTCAGATTGAGCTCAAATAAGCTATTTAATCTACTTAAATCAATAAAAATAGTTAAAACATATGCTTAATTTAGATCTAAGTTGCTTGGATGATAAGCTTACCAAGGAAGAGCTTATAGGACTTAACTAGCTTGTCATCTAGACAAGCTAGAGCTTGTAGAGTAGCTCCTTGAGCATTGATAAACTTTTGTTTAGCTAAGGCCTTTGTAAGTTTTCCTTATCATTTTTGTCTTTAAATTCCTAGTCTAGATTTGCTTATTCTGCTTATCTTCTAGCTTATTTTTAAAAAAAAAAAAAAAAAAATTTTTTTGTGCTTATTATGTCTCATTGTGCTTATTGATCATGTTTTATAATCTGTTTTTAGCTTTAGTAGAGTAGATCTTAATTTTTTGTATTTTGTCTTTAAAATCATTAAAAATCATTAAAAAAGGCAAAATAAGTAAAAGATTATACTTTTAGATTTCTGCTTAATTGATTGTTTATTAAAAGTTCATATTAGTTGTTTATAAAGTTGTGCATACTGGTCTTAAAGTTTTATCAGAGTAATTTTAATTTCTCAGCTTTAATTGGAATTTTTATATAGCTAACGGTGTTTGGCATAACAGTGTTAAGCCAAGGTAAAAGAAAATATGTTAAGAGTTAGTGTTTTTTTCTGTTTGTGGCCATTTGTTGTGTTATTTGTTTTTTTTTACTTAAACCAAGCTGTTAGGATAAGTTTTAGTAGTTAGATTAGTATTTTAAATTAGTTTTTTCACAGTTAATTTCTAATAAGCTCAAATCAGTTAAGGATCTTTGTGATTTTAAGCTTAAATCCAATCCAGTAAGTGATAATGCTTAATCTGTTCGTAGTTGGTATTTTTAAGAGTATATTAACAAGTTACTAGGTCTGCACTGAAATGGTTTAAAATTTTGGTCATATACTTGCATACTGCACCAGGGTAGACAAAAGGAAAAAAGTGTTGTTTTCATGATCAATAATCAGAGGGTAGATCTAGTAGTTAGGATTAGATTTTTATTGTAGACATATATTGTTTCCGGCTCAAGATTAAAGATTTCAAATTTGCTTTTTAAAGTTAAGTCCAATAGCTTATCTGTTTTAGCCTTTAAAATCAGCAATTTGTCTTTTTCATTTCAAAAACCAAATTCAGCAAATGCTATCTTTTTGTCTGTTTTCATCAAAGTTTTTTTTTCTATAAGCTATTGTTTGCAAAAGTTCTTTTCAAAAGGCATTTTCTAGTAGTCTAAGAGTCAAGCTTTTAGAAAATCCATATTTCATTTCATAAAAAGTTTGTTTGTGTGCTCAAAATAAGCATCAAGTTAGCTGCTAAGGTCTGTTTGGTCCTTAAAGGTTATCAAGTGCTTAGTGTGATTTCTAGCTTATTGATTTAATCTTAGTGCTTATTCTGTTATTCTGGCTCATTAGGATATGACTAGGGTAAAGTAGCTTATTGATTAGCTTCTTGGTCAGTTTAGATAGTTATTTGAGTTTTTAAGTTTGAAAAAGTCCAAAAAGAAATTTTAAGTAATCTGTCTAGCTTTTCAGTCCTTTTTCAGCTTATTTTTCAGTGTTCAAAAGTTTTGTTTGAACAAAAGTTAGTTAGTTTTAGCTTTTCTTCATTTTTGCTTTTCAAAATTTCAAAATTAAAAAAATAGCAAAAACTAAGGCCTGGGACTCGAACCCATGACCTTGGCTTCACACACCCATAACCTTAACCATTGTGCTTCATTAGCTCATCCATTAGGATACCATTTCATTTCCTCTTTATACACTTTTCCAATTCCTTTTCTTTTATTAAGCCGTAGCATAGTTAAGCTTTTTCTCAGCTTATTAGATAAGCTGGGAGCTTGTTGTTATTTTTCCCTTGTTCCTTGTTACTTTTAGGACTTTTTGTGATTTTTCTGAATTTTTCTCATTTTTCCTTTAATTTTTATAATTTTTCGTAGTTAAAATTTTTAGAAAACCAATAAAAAATAGAAAAATAATTCTTAAAAATAAAAAAAATAGTTTTTAGTTTTAGAATAATTACTTTTAGGTTTTTATGCATTAAAATCATTTTTGTCACTTTAAAATTTTTAATTTCATTTTTAAGCTTTCTAATTTAGTTTTGAAAATAGGATTTTAATATATGATTTGTGAAAATTTTACCCTTTTATAAATATATATAAATAAATAAATACTTATAAATATATGATGAGGATATTAATTCACAATTGTAGTAAACCGGGAAGCTGAATTCCCGGGTCGTTTTCCCAACGAGGCGTGAATGGACGGTCGAGTGACGTTTGATATCAATGCTTGAATAGAACAAAGATTAGATTGGTTTTTCTAAATCCTACGGGAAATTATAAAAATTTAACTAAGGAGAACTTAAATCTACGGGAAAATCATTAAAAGGCTCGAAATTAAAACCTAAAACTACGGGAAAGCATAAAAAGGCAATGGAAGACTTAGAAATCTACGGGAAGCATAAATAAGGCATAAAGGGAAAACCTAAGTCTATGGGAACAGAAAAATAAAAGCAATTAAACTTAAAACGCGAAAACGAGAACGGGATTCTAATCCCGTTCTTTAAAAAAACAAATTGTGCAAAAATAACCCTACGGATGCAAATTAATTTTTCCTAGGTCCTACATGATAAAAGAAAATTTTGAAAAAAAAGAATTATATTTTTTTGACTTTTATTTAATTTATTATGATTTAAAAACTGTTTTAATGTAAATTAATTATAAAAAATATCAAACTATTTTATAAAAATCCGAAAAAATTATGAAAAGTAGCTTAAAGAATGCTAATCTTAGGAAAAATAAAATGGTGTTGCCAGCTTATTTGAATAAGCTGGGAAAAAGCTGAAAAGGCTTATAAGCTAAAAAGGGCTAAAAGGGTTAAATAGAAAATAGTGTGAAGTATAATCGAAAAAAGACCCCAGGGCAAGTGTTTAAGTATGTGTGCTGTTAAGGGGGAGGTCGCAGGTTCAAGTCCTGGCCTCACCCTTTTTTGAATACATTTTTTTTCTTTTTGCAAACATGTAAAAGAGACAAAAATAAGTGACTTTAAAACTTGAACTTTTTGCTGAATCTAAACAAATAAGCCAGGAATAAGCAAAAGTAGATGACAGTTTCTCTTTTTTAACTAAGGCATACAAGGCTTAACTAATTTGGCTTTTAAAAAAGAGCAAATAAGCAAATGAAGAAGCAAAATAAGCAAGCACAGGACTAAGCACACCTAATAAGCATAGACAAGCAAAATTAAGCAAAGGAAACTAGCCAAGAACAAGCAGAAAAAGTCAATAAGCACCTAGGGGTTAAGACTGCTAACAACAGCCTAAGGGGTGACTATTTGAGCTTATAAATAAGCTAGCAATCCAAATAGATAAAGCTCAACACTTATAAACAGATAAAGATAGACCTACTAGCTTTAAGAAAAAGCAAAAATAAGGCATTTTGGAAAACGAATAAGCAAAAAAGCAAAGGAAAAAGGGCTGCTTGGCTTTAGTACATACTGATATGATTTTTACAAAATCAAAAAGCATGATTGCAGCCCTAATTTTAATCTACCAAATAAGCTGTAAACTACAAAGTAAGCTAACAAATATTGAAATTAACACCTAATGAGCTTATGCTCTTAAATTCATGGCCTAAAACACACTCTAACTAATCTAAAATCTAAGTTAAAAAAACTGACCCATACTAGTAAAAATTATGACTGTTTTTGACCCATTTCCTTAAAACAACAAAACAGACCTAAATACTTCAAGACCAGACCATACACTCAAATTGTGACTTATTTAAGACACAAAAACATACATCTTAAGTTTCAAAACTTAGAATCAAAAATTTGCATACCACTCTTGAAAATTTACCACATATTCAAAGATTTACAAAGTAAGCCCTTAAAACTAAAAGTTAAACTATAAAAACTATTTAAAACTTGTTAAAAGACCTACTTAGAGCTAAATGAATGTGGCTTACTGACCCAGATGGTTTTACAACCTATTTTAACCCGTTTTGACAGTTGACCCAAACACCCCTTAAAAGTTAATTTATCAATTTTTAAAATTAAAACTCTGAATCAAGCAAAGGTTTATGGAAAGCAGGTAATAACCAAACTCAATAATCATAGAAGGGCTAAATGAAACACATTTTAAGCAATGAAATAAGCTGAACCAGTTAAGCAGTTTTAGAGAATTCATAAAACAAATTTTTGCATAAACTTATATTTCATTCAAATAGAAAAAGTTATAAGACAAGTAAATTAAAATGACAAGATATTAAAGACAATTAAAACATAAAAACTAAATTACAACTACTCCTAGATATGTCTTCATCATCTCTCTCTTCTTTCTTTTATATGTTGTCCAAGTTCTTTGATGTGTGCTTGTTGTGCTAGTTTGCTGAGAGGCTTTAAAGTTTCAATCCAAACCATCCATTTTCTCTTGCTCTCAAAGCTGCATCATCTGAGCCATTGATTTGTGATTTGGCGCCCATATGTAGCCACAGATTGCCAAGGTGGCAATAAGGGGTTTAGTGGAGTGGGGATGAAGGTTTGACCCCCTGTGTAATCGTGTTGCGGGGTAAAGAGGAGAAAAGAGACCCGTGAATAGCTTGGGTTTGGCGGGAAAATAGATCTGTTGTTTTGGGAAAGATATACAGTACTTGGGCGCGTTTATTCTTTTTTTTTTGTTCAAAAGTTGGCAAGAATGGCCCCTTAAGTTGTGTGGTGTTGCAGCCATGGTCCTTGTGATAGATAAAAGGTTGTGGGTCGGGTTTGTTTATAAAGAAAAGGGTGTTGGGCCGGGTATTGGATTATGGGCCAATGGTTTAAAATAAATGGCAATGGGCTTTTAGGTTTAAAAGGGTTATCATAAACGGGTAGTGGGCTGACCCGGGCCCACTAGGTGGGTACGGGTGGGCCTACTTTTGACAATTAGGTTTTCGGGCTCGGTTTTCGATGCTCTTTTCAAATCCGTATCCCGGGGTTGACTTTGACTTCGTCTTGACTTCATTAAATGCACAAACGTTGTTGAGTCGATCCGGAAATGTCCGTTTTAGCTCTGTTTTTAATCCTTTTGTACCTTTGGCCTCCGTTTTTCGCGCTCTTTTCAAATCCGTGCTCGGTTTTGTCTGGTTTGGCTTCATTTTTCGTCCTTTAGTGAATATCCGGTACCTGCACAGTACAAACACAAAACAAGCATATTTATGGCATTTTATGTGCGTTTTTGGTCGTTTAGGGTCGTTTTTAATGGACAAAGGTATGTGTATTTAAACACATACCAAAATCCCCCATACTAAGATATTGTCGTGTCCTCGCGCAATGCTATACGTAAACACTTAAGAAAGCTAAGAATCTCAATCCCCCTCGACTAATTACCTAGAAAAGTAGCTAAGTGTTCGCCAAGGGGAAATAAAGAATCAAAAGCTTTGAAAAGCCCCGTTTTCACCATTTTTTTTATATTTACACTAACTACAATTAATATTTTTGTATTTTTCATTTTTTTCTTATTTAACTAACATGTTTGGACTTTCATTATTTTCATAACTTTTCGGGTCACGGAATAAGAAGCATTTCAATCCTAAAATGCCCAAAAATGATAAATTTATCGTTCCCGACTTTTTACTTGTCCCAACTAAGCTTAAAACAAAATCACCGTTAAGTACAAGTTAAGGTGCTACACAACTACGCATATTTGCATTGTGATCTATTGCATCCGGAGAATTTATTATATGATGTGAGTGTGCTAATTTCAAATTTCAACCACGGATCAACACTTTTAGAAAGCTGTAATATTTCTAAGCTTTACGTTCCCCCTAAGGATAATGAGTTTGAAGGCGAGATCATCCCATGTAGCGACTTTCGTCTCGGCACATCCCAACCTTGCGGCTAAGTGACCAGGCTTTTGACACCTCACAAAGACTAGTATCGGGACTCACGGACCTTCGGATTTAAAACCCTTGGACTTCCCGTTTACACAAAGAAATACTATAACTAAAGCAAATTAATCTTAGTTCAAAAATATATTTAAATTAAAGAAAAAGAGATTTTCCCTATATTTATTCAAACATTTAACATATATACAATTACACTTATTTAAGCAACGGTAATCCTCGACCTTTTTGAAGGCTGCAACATCGGTTGTGAGCCGGCAAGATGCAGCAAACTTTTATCAGTCTCGGATTAATACTATGGGCTTTCTTTAGAAGGCTGCAACATCGGTTGTGAGCCGGCAAGATGCAGCAAACTTTTATCAGCCCACAGTTTTTATTCACATATACATTTTTTTACACACTTATATTACCATGATATAGAGAAAATTTCTTTTTAGAAAATTTAAGTATGTAGCTGAACTAACACTAATAAAGCTTTGAATTCAAAAATTGTCGATTTAAGTTTAGTTTCCGAAAATAGCACTTATTATTAGTCTGGTTAGGAGCTTACGGGAGAAAAAGCGACAAATTACACTTATGAGCTCTTAAGATTTCCAAATAATCCTTGCTTAGCATCAAACTTATACTTAACACTCTCATTTTTCGTTCTTCGCAAATTCGCGAATGCTTAGCCTAAAAGTTAAGGAACAAGCTAGAGCTCAACACGCTCGATCGAGTCAAAATTTACTCTTATTCTACCCAGCAGGAAAGTCAAAATTGTGACAAAACACTTATTTTATTTTTGAATTTTTTTTCAATTTTCTTTGAAATTTTGGTGGTAAAAACAGGCTTACGTGAAAACAAACGGCTGCAGGCACAATCAAATCGAAGATTCCCCCATACTAGAACTGAACATTGTCCTCAATGTTTTAAGAAGGGTCTCTACGTCAATCTAAAGCCGTTTATGAATTATGCTAAAGATAAACGTTAGTCGATAAGATTTGGATATCGGATTCCCAAAATGAAGCTGAGGATGTGAAGCTCTTGTGATCGAAGGACAAAACCGCGAGCACGAGAGACTTCAAAAATCCAGGACAATCCTGGACAATAAACCACAAAATACACAAGCACACGAGAATGGAAGAGGCATACCTCCTCACGTTACACAGTTAGAAGAAAATAGAAAGAAGATAGAAGGATAAGCATGGGTTGCCTCCCACGAAGCGCTTGTTTAAGGTCGCTATGCTTGACCCGTCCCCGAATTCATTGGTCCATGGGGAAAGTTTGGAGATCCGGGACAACCATCGGTGGTATGTCCTCTCCAAAGTAGTGCTTAAGTCTATGACCATTCACCTTAAAGTTTGGTCCGTTGGTTGAAGATAACTCAACGGTTCCATAAGGGAAAACTTGAGCAATGGTGAATGGTCCGGTCCAACGGGTTTTGAGCTTGCCCGAGAAAATCTTAAGTCGAGAATTAAAGAGGAGGACTCGATCACCAACGTTGAAAACGCGGTTCTTGATCTTGGAGTCATGAAGTCTCTTAGTTCTCTCTTTGTAGATCAAAGAGTTCTCGTAGGCTTGATCACGAAGTTCATTTAATTCATTTAATTGAACTTTTTGGTGGTCACCCGCGGTCTTAAGGTCATAGTGCAATGTTTCAGGGCCCAATAGGTCATACTCTAATTCGATTGGGAGATAACAAGCCTTCCCGTACACAAGCTTGTAAGGCGTACACCCGATGGGTGTTTTAAACACGGTACGGAAGGCCCAAAAGGCGTCATCTAGCTTGTCCGACCAAGAAGCACGGTTTTCACCTACGGTCCTTTCTAGGATACGTTTTAAACCACAATTAGAAACTTCAACTTGCCCACTTGTTTGTGGATGATACGCGGTGGAAAGTCGGTGGGTCACCCCATATTTAAGCATGACCTTTGAAAATTGGCCATTGCAAAAATGGGTACCGCGATCACTAATGATGGCACGGGGAGTTCTAAATTAGGCGAATAGATATTTGAGAAATTTGCAAACAACTCGGGCGTCATTGGTGGGGAGTGCCTTTGCTTCAACCCATTTTGACAAGTAATCAATGGCCACGCGTATATACTTGTTCCCTCGTGAAGACGGGAATGGTCCCATAAAATCTATGCCCCACATGTCAAAGATCTCATAAACTTGGATTGCAGTTTGTAGCATTTCATCACGTTGTGAGATTTTTCCTTGACGTTGACAAGCATCACACCGTGTGACCAAGTCATGGGCATCTCGGTAAATCGTTGGCCAATAAAATCCGGCATCAAAGACTTTCTAAGCAGTGTAGTTGGCACCGTGATGTCCACCAGTGGGACCCTCGTGGCAAGCCATGAGGATGTCATAGGCTTCTTGGCCAAAAACACATCGCCGAATCACTTGATCCGCACATATCTTAAACAAGTAGGGGTCGTCCCAAAAGTAATGCTTCACATCTTTGAAGATTTTTTTCTTTTGTTGGGACGACATCCCTTTCACAACAAAATTCCCCGCATGGTAGTTTGCAAGATCGGCAAACCATAGGGTACTAGCACCACCACAAAAAGTCACCATACCAAGAGTTTCAAGGGGAAATGTTTCTGTAATTTCCTTGTTCTCAAGAACATCTTGGTGAGGATTTTCAAGTCTAGACAAGTGGTCGGCGGCAAGATTCTCAGCTTATTATCTAAATAAAAACAATCATTGAAACCGAGAAGTAGTTTAGAAGTACTCCCCGGGTCGTTTATCCCAATAGAAGTAGTATAGAATATCCCCGGGTCGTTTATCCCCAACGAGGCTGTGCTGGAGAATCGATACAGTCGGAAGATTGGAGTTTGAATGAGAGTAATGATTTGGGAGTGTAGAAAGCTAAATTAATCAATAACAAGCAAAAACGATTGAGAAAAACCTAAAAATGAAAGCTAAATAACTTAAATCCTAAAACGGGCACGAAAAACGAGGGTCAAAAACCTAAATTTTGCAAATTAAACCCTAAAACAAATTTAAAAGCTAAAATAGATTCTAAATGACAAATAACGAAGTTTAAAAAAAACTAGACTGAAAACGGAGGTCGTTTGACCCAAAAACGAGTCAAGACAAGAACCGTACCCGAGACCCGTTCTTTAAAAATCAAAAGTTTGCAAAATTAACCCTACGAAAGTTTTTCTATTTTTCCTACGTAAAATATGACTAAAGAAAATTTCCTAAAAAAGAAAAATATTTTTTTGATAATTTTTGTATTTTTTATGAATTTTTAAAACTTTTAAAGAAATTAAATTATAAAAAATACTAAACTAATCTTAAAAATTCTGAGAAAATTACCTAAAATACTAGACCCTAAAACTATCCTAAGAAAAATAAGAAACCCGAAATTCAGCTTATAAATAAGCTGAAAATAAGCTTAAACGAGCTTATAGCTAAATGGGCAAAAACTCCCTTATATACCAAAGTGCCCAAGGGTCTAACAGAAAAGACCCAAGGGCACAACGGTAAGAGTGTTTATAAAAGGAGGGTGTATTGAGGGTTGAGACCCGGGTTCGAGTCTTGCTCACCCGGGTTTCCTCTTATCTCCCTTCTTTTTTTTAGAAAAACTTTTTAACCAAACTTGATAAGCACATGGGGCTTATCATTTTTCATAACTACAAATTTTTGTGAATGCTTATAAATAAGCTGGAAAAAGGGCTTTTTGTTTGGACAGAAGGCTTAAATTGAGCTTAAAGGCTCAAGTGGCTTTTCTTAATGGCTTTTTGGACTATTAAGCTAACATTCGAACAAATAAGCTGAAAGGGATTATCTAACCTAACCTAAATGAGCACTTATGAATTAAATTCTAACAACTAAATAAGCTGGAAAAGGCTAAATAGATAGAAAGCTTAACTACTTAAATTGATCTTAGAGGCTTAAGTGGCTTTTCTTGGTGACTCTTATGAACAAATAAGCAAAGAAAGTGGGAAAATGAGCAAGCACAACTTAACACACAATCATAATGAACTACTAGGAACAAAAATAAGCAAATGAAATAAGCCCAATAAGCCAGAAATTTGCTTAAACACTCAGCAGTACTAACTTAAGAGTTAGTACTGCTAGGTTGTTTAAATTGAGCTAAGGCAAAAATGTGGCTTTTTGATTTGGACTTTAAACACACAATAAGCAAAGAAAGTGAGTAATAAGCAAACACAAGCCACAAATAATCCTAATAAGCAAGTAAGAACACAAAGACAGCAATTAAAAAGCACAAAATAAGCTGGAACAAGAATAAGCTATTCCCTACACTATGCTAAGTAAAACAGTCAAGTCCTTACTTTGAGTTTAATTTTAAACTACTTAGAGGTCAAGCTAAGGTCTACAAATAAGGGGGCTTATAAAAGAACTTATTGGCTTTTTAGAAAAGCCAAAAGCTTGAGCTAAGGTCCCCTAATAAGCTAGGACAGTGGGCTTGAAAATAAGCCCCTAGCACCAGGGGAAATGAACTAAACAAGGGGGCTTAATTTGACAGCTTAAAATAAGCTGTCAAATAAGCTCAAAATGAAAAATAAATGGTAAACAGATTAAAAGGGGCTTATGAAGAGCTTATATTCAAAATTTCATTTGCTAAAAACAATTTAAACCTGCTGGTTTTTGTTTTTGAAAAAGAGCTTCTTTTTTTTTACTAAAAGATGACACCAAATTTTTGGCAGTTTTGGCTTAGGTAAACAAATGACTCAAAACACTTTTAAAAACTTGTTTAGACACTCAAATAAGGATTCGAAACAAAGGTAAAAAGGGGCTTTACACAGCTTAATCAAATAAGCTGTGTAAAGAGTCTTTTGACTTAACAAATTTTTAGCTAACTTTGGCACACTTTAAAACCACACTTTTTGCTTACAACTATGAGAAAGACAAGCTTAAATGAGCTTAATGCACTTAGCCAAGGATGGCAAAGTGACACCAACCCATAACCATCCCATTTTGACCCATTTTGGGCTTATCCCAAACACCCATTTATATTTTAAAAACGGATTTTAACTTTTATAAAAACTAAATTAAGCTCTAAGTTTTAAAGACAACTACTAAACATGCAATATTATATAATAAAAAGTGAAAAGCAAAAACAAATAAGCACTTGGAAAAGCTTAAAAGTTAACAGTACAAATAAGCTATCTAAACAGTTACTAAGCAAATGGCAAGCTAATGATACAAGAGAAACTAAAGGGCA
>BQNB010156176.1:0-15298 GCA_026074375.1 Tanacetum coccineum | reverse complement strand
AAATCATCAGTGATAACCAAACAATAGGTCTTATGGTTTATGCTCCGTATAGATGTAGGTCCAAACAAGTCCATATGAAGAAGTTGTAGGGTGTGGCTAATAGAGCTAACTAACTTGGCCTTACAAGAAGCTTTGTGTTGCTTTCCTTTCTGACAAGCAACACAAGTGTGGTCATTTTGAAAAAGCTTTGTAGGTAAACCTCTTACAAGGTTTCCCTTCACAAGTCTATTTAAATTTTTGAAATTTACATGACCCAACCTCCTATGCCATAAGTTAGATTCATCAAAAGTAGCCTTTGCAATCAAACAAGCCAATCCTCCTAAAGGAACAATGTTCTCTAAATTGAAACTGTACATATTGTTTTGTCTGGGAACTTTAAGTAATATTTGATTTTCATCAGGCAACTTAAAGTCTGGAGACAAAATAAGACATTCAGTGTCAGTAAACAGAACCTTGTTCATTTTGTCACACATTTGTGACACAGAAAAGAGATTGAAATGCTGAAGTTCTTTCACAAAGCTTACATCCTCAAAATCTAACTTACCAGTTTGTATTTTACCTTTCCCAGTAATATATCCTCTACTCCCTCCAAAGGCAACAGGGCCACCATTAATGTCTTGATAGTCAGCAAGGTAAGTCTTGTTCCCTGTCATGTGCCTGGAACATCCACTATCAATTATTCCTTTATTCTTTAAAGTTCTGTGTGGATTTTCCTGCACATTCAAAAGAAAGAGTTTAGTCTCTCTTAGGGACCCAAGCCTGTTTGGGCTTGAGTCTGCCTAGTGGATCTTTTAAAGATGAATGATTTCTAAGGCTAGATCCACCATTGTATTTGGAGAGGATACTATTGTTGTATCCAGGTTTGCTCCATTTACAACTTGCTGAGGACTTAACAGCAATGACCCATTTTTCCCCAACAGTACTAACTGCTTTTACCTTAGCAATATAAATCTTTTGGTTTGTCAATTTTGTTCTTAGTACTGTTGTTCCTTTTAAAGGCCTTGAGGATAGTGAATGAGTTTTGTTAAAAGCATTTTGTGGTCTTACATCATTCACAGAGGGCTTAACAGTATTAACTTTCAGAGCAGTGCTTGTTAGTACTGTCTGTTTGTTAATATTTTGTCTAGCAGTACTAACATAGTTAGTACCGCTAGCTTTAACAGTATTAACTGGATTATTTCCAGTTCTTGTTTGTACTGCCAAAGTGACAAACTGATGTTGTTTATTTACTCTTTGAGTATTGTCCCATATGGGTTTCCTCAAATTCTTGTTGGTCTTTTCCCTTGAACCATTACCCTTAGACATATTTTGTTTATGTAGCTCAACTTGTTTAGCCAATTTTACATGATAATCACAATCTCTTATTAAATGACTAAAACTCCCACAGACAAAACATGCTCTTTCAGTAATCCCTTTCTCCAATTGTTTGTTGTTAACCTTAGGTTTTTGACTATGTGTTGAATTTTCTTAACATTTTCACTAGAAGTTTTTACATGCTTGGTAGCAAAACTAGGTGTGTCAAGATTTCTATTTTCACATACACATGATCATCTCACTATCTGATTTATTCTTCAATAATAGGAGCACAGACATACCTTAGGTTGCACTTCTTTTTTGATTTTTATTGACAACTGATTCACACACTAATTCAGAAATTTCTGTACTAATGTTTGAGGCACATATATCAAGTTCAGTTGTTTGGGATTCAGTTTCACTTGGTTGAGTCTTTTCTGGACCATATGTATATTGTGAGTCATCTATTTCAATGTCAGGTCCAGAGGGCATATAATTTCCTGTCATGGGTGGGGGTACCGCTTGCATTTCACAGGATTTATAAAGCTGTTTATACAAAGGTAGATTTTCAAAATCACTGTCTTTTGTATTAAAGACACTTTGTGAAGTTTCATTTTTCATAACTCAAATTCCACAATATTGAAATCACCATACACAAGGGGGGGGGGGGGGTCCCAAATTTATCAGAGGCAGACATTTGATCATTTTGATTCTTCAAGGAGTTTTTGTAGATGATTCCCATTTATCTACTATAACTCTAAGTCTATCTTTTCTTTTTGAGCTTTAGCCTACAAAGTCTTATGGTATGTTAGAAATCTGTTTTACATCTAAATCTATTTTTTAAATTTGATTTTTTGTTCATACCAACAGTTGACCTTGTTGATGGGGCACTAGTTGTGCTTCAACTTTTTAAGACCTTGAGTATAAGGCTTTATTTACACTTGCATACTAAGTTCCTCTCTCTGAGCATATACAGTCTTTTAGATTAGCAAAAAGATTCTTTACACTCATTTGAACATGTTTATACCGGTTATGTCAGATCCTGAGTTGTTGTTAGCCATTAAAGCATAATCATCATCATCTTTTGAATGAGTTGTCCAGTCAATCCTTTCTCCATCAACTGTCACTAATGCTTTAGACTCTTCTTTCTTTCCAGTTCTGTTCCCATCTCTATTTCCAGTATTCCATCCATCCCTCCTCCTGTTTCTTCCATTTGTTCTACTCTCTCTTGCAAATTGCCCTTTTTTGTGGCAGTTGTAGCATTGGCACTTTGGTTTTATCAAATCTTAAAGGTTCTTTTGCATCAAATTGTTGCTTTTTCCAGTTTGTGGTGAACTTTTTGATTCTACATTGAGATCATTGCTATTGCCATTTCAGTCCATTTCTTCAAGGTAATATTCATCAACTTGGTCTAAGTCCTCATGATACAATTGTGGACAGCTGAATGACTTGAAAGCAAAGTATATTATGATGTTGATGTTGATGTTTGTTTCTTGCTTTGTGTTATGACCTGAAGTAATGGGAAACCACCCATAAGCGGTACGAACAACTTTCAGTTCTGCTGGGTTTTCAGAAACAAATGTACATTTGGCAAGTTGGTAGATGATGCTGTAGAGATCTTTACTTCTTCTTCAAAGACTCTTAATTGTTGTTCAAAGTCATTCAAAATGAGACTGTCAATTCCTGGTTTGTTCTCATGAGTAAGGAGACTTGTAATCCATGCAGAAAGGTAGAGATCTTAGAAATTTTGATTTGCATCTTCAGTAGATAGACCCTCTTGCCCCCTTCCATGCAATCTATAGTAGACTGAGATGACTTTGAATTCTCTCTTAAGCCTCCCCCCCCCCCCTCACCGTTGTGAATCCCATCTGAGTTGGACACAATGAATCTTCAATACGTTGCTTTAGATGTACTTCTGCATTTTTTGGTTTATCATTTCCACCGAATCTTGATTTGATGGCATTCCATATTTCTTTTGCATCAGTCATCTTATGAAATTTGGCTAGATGATCTTCTGGTATTGCCATTAGCAAGGTGGTCCTTGCTCTTCTTTCTCTTTCTCTAGCCACTATCTCTTCTGCTGTTTTAGGAGGCAATATATTGATCTTGTACCTCCATGCAGTATCAGTTGTGACTGAAAATGAACATTTCTATTTTGAATAAACTCCATATTGGATAGTATGTATGGGCCAGATAGTGTTCTATCTTCATAGCCCATATGTCATATTCTTCCTTTTTGAGAATAGGCAGCTTTATGGTTGAGACTGTATGAGGAGTTTGTTGTTGTGTAGGGCTGTTGAGTTTGTTGGGAGGTTGTGGTGCGTGGTTATCATCTTGTGTCCATGACATGTTTAGATTTTGTTAGTTTGACGATGTAGCAAATGGATTTGACTGTTCTTCTCTATTAAAGTTTATCAAAGCAGCTCTGATACCAATTGTGGTTCCTTAAACTGAATGGATCTTTGCAGCCTATAAAGGATGATAGCCAAGATGTATAAATACAACTGACTATGTAGAAACAATGACTTGAATACAATATGTTAATGCGGAATCTTAACACAAGTACTAAGAAGAATAATGATTAACTGAATAACAACTTTGTTAAAATGTTCTTGAGAGTTACAGATTGCTAACTATGATCTGATGTGTGATTTGTAATTGTCTATTTCATATATATTATAACTAGTCAATAGTTATCCTTTGTAGACCATTGGATAACCCTAAAAGTCTTTACATGACTTTCTGATAAATATCTCCCAAATATCTTTTAAATATCTCTTCATCGGTTTACTAACTTTTTACTACTACGGTTACTAAATAACAGCATTTGTACTAACACTTTGTTACTGTCGGTCTAAGTATAAACTGTCGGGTTACTAACTATTGTACTATCGAGTACTAAGTTAAGAAATCATTTTTCCCTACAATGAACCCGTTAAATTACCTCGTTGGGGTAAGTTGTATTGTTGTGGAATGACTATCGGGACTGACAATCCCACCTAGAATTTCTAGTCACAAGTTGGCCATGGTGTATTTAACATTTAGAAAGAACTTTATTGGCATTGTTTTGCAGACCCTTTATTTGTTTTAGGGGCACTGTCAGTTAAGGGTTTCGGTTTCCATGAGCATTAGTGCAATAATACATTTTTTTTATTGAGACTTGGTAAAATCTGTTTCTTCGTCCTACAATACCTGTTTTGGACGTTTGGAATACGTATTTGTCTGCTGTTAGTCGGACTTCGGATACGTATTGTCCGCCTTTACTTTAAATTTGAGTCAATAAACAGTTTGATTTCATTAACATTTCATGATTTATTAAATCACTATTGGATTTCGGAACTTGATACTTTTAAATGCTGTAACGCACTATTTTCTTCGGTAAATTTCTAAAATTATTAATTACTGCTTTTTACTTAAACCTATGAATTCACCAACATTATTATTGACGTTTTAGCATGTATTTTCTCAGGTTATTATTTTGCTAGCTGAGCATTGGGAGCATTTGAGTTGCGCGGATATGTTTTGAAGGCTTAACAACTTGTATACCATTCGAAAAACATTTTAAACAAAATGTTTCTATGGCATTATAAATGGGATCCTTTGTAAACTCTGATTTTAATATATAGAATGTGAAATCTATTTAAACGTCTCTTTTGAGGTCGTTTTCTGTGACTTATGCGTATGGACTATGAAGTAACACCCCAATGTTACTATTCCACTACTACCAGAATTTGGGGGTGTTACAAATGGATCGAGCTACTCAGTGATTATGTTTGTGATATCCGTCATCCACCGGGAATGTTGTAGCAGATGCATTAAGCCGAAAGGAATGAATGAAGATGCTATGAATTCGAGCCTTGGTTATGACAATAAACTCAAACCTTCCGTCATAGATTCTGGATGCACAAGTTGAAGCAATCAGGGAAGAGAATGTTAAGGAGGAAAACCTTCGTGGCATGGATAAGGATCCGACACCCGTCCAGATTGAAACAACTCGAGTTTTACGAGGCGTATGACGATCGTGAATTCGACGTCAAAATTATTATTTTATAAGTTTATTAAAGCGAACGTCGACATTTAAATTTTTATTTGTCGTAAATAATTATTTTCGTATTTTATTACGAACGGAATTTAAATATTTTTATTTTTGATGTTTCGCGAGTCAACATTTGACTGCGTGTTCGTTAAACGTTTTAAGCAACGTAGAAAAATTTCGACGCACTTCGTTATTATCTTTATGATGACAATTTGTATTTTTCGTCCTTGTCCCGAGTTAGTCAAAACCGAGTCAAAACTTTATTTTGACGTGAGTTAATATTTTATTAAAAGTTTTAAATTAAATTAATGTGACGGAAATAAATCTAGTCACGAAAGTATAATCCCGAGCCATGGTTGTCGGTTTTTATTTAACAAAAATATGTATGTGTCAAAGATAAAATAAGGAAAAGAGGGGAGGACTATTTTTGCCAAAAGCTCAAAGTATGAAAGTATATAAAGACATTTTACTTCCATTTATATCATAAAAACAACACACATATATTTTTTTCTCTTCCCTCTCTTGCCTCACCGCCGATGAACCACCACCGGAAAACTTTTTCGGTCGTCGGAAACCGCCACGTCGCCGAAAAAAAATGACAAGCAAAATAATCAACTTATGTTTTCTTAATCCCCTCGTCATTTCCTTGTTTTCCACAAAAATTATAATGCAAGTGTATTTTTGGGAGTATAGAGTTCGGTTAGTTTCAAACAATTTCGGTCCAAAGAGGTGTTTAAAAGGGTTAGATTAGTATTGTGATCAAGTGGGTTAGCTTGGATTTGGGTTTGGGTTCGTGTTTATGTTCCTAGACCACAAAGGAGGCGAAAAACCAACAACCTTGTGTGTTGTTTGAAAGATCCCTAGTTATGTTTTATTTCATTGTTTGTTCTAATTTGATTTCGTATATAATTGTGATGAGGTTCGACACTTGCAGGTTTGGTAGTATAGATTGTGAATGAGTTGTTTAGTTGAGAGGAGATGGTTAGCCTAGGCGTATTTTGATGGTCGATACTGAGTCGGTGAGAAATGAAGTTTCGATAAGTTTTGAAAATGGTAAATTCGAACAGTAGGTTTGGCACGGAAAACGAGGTTCGAAAAATCATAAAAATGAGTTCTGATGGGAAATATGATAGAGTTTATCCTAATGTGCGGTTTGGTATTCGAACGCCACGATAACATCTTAATAACGAAGAAGTTCGGCGGGGGGGGGAAGAGGGTGAAAACAAGATTTGAAAACATATAAATGTTCCCAAACAGCTATTGCATTTTTTTTTTAGATTGTTGTCAGAATTTTAAATGGTCCGTTTTTTTTGAGCACTTTTCGTGTTCCGTTTACGGCCTTCCGGCGAAGCAGAGAAAGTGTCGGACTGACGTTTTAACTTTGCCGGAGGCTCGCTAGTTTTAAAATCGAGTATAACGGGTCAAAACCAGAGGTATAAATATGCACATTTTATTAAAATGCCACAAGTTCCTGCAGAACTTGTAAAGGGCTTTTTTGGTCAGTTATGTCGGTTTCGGCGCTCTCGGCCTTAACTAAAAAAGTTGTCTCGTAAAGTCACTTTACATAAATATCTTTTATGTGAGTCGTGAAATGTGATATACTGGATCGTTATGGAGCGAGGTCAGATTTAGTAACACACAACACACATAATTCTATATATATATATATATTATATATATATATATTTATATATATCTTATATATAGTTAGAATCATATAAGAGTTTTCTTAAAATAAGATGGATAAGAAGTTACTATAACGCTTTTTTCGAGATTGCACCGACGTAAATTAGTATGCTTCCTATAATCTTAGGATGCATTATAAAACATCATAATGTGTTTTTAGAGCTTTTAAGTAGTGGCATATACGATATTAGATGATTTTTTTTCCCTCTACATGGGCGGAATCATCAAAATCAATTTTGCCCATTTACTCATCAAGTTACGTTCAAAACTCAAAATGGTGATCTAAATGATAGAATATGCATCTTTGCAAGCCGTTGGCATCTCAAATATGTGATTTTAGTCACTTCTGCACCACTTTTTATTTTAATTTACTTCTAACTGGGACCTTCTATTTATATATATATATATATATATTATATATAATAGTTTATTTATATATATATATATATATGTAAAATGTGTATAAAAAGTCAAAGTCAAACAAAGTCTAACGTTGACTTTTGAAAGTCAACGGGTAAATAATAATCAAATTGAAAGTCGAAGGCTCGACGAGATAACTAAATATTAATATAAATCTAACTAGAAGACGAGACTTACTAAAAATGGTAACTTTCCGGAAATAGTAATTTTCCTAAAATAGAAAGTTTTCGATTAAACGATGTATAATATAAACAAAAGAAAGATTATAACTCAATTAAATGGAGTTTAGGATTAGGACGCGCAAGTGGATTTCTCATCACATGTGTATGTCTATTTATACTATTTTGATAGTTGCGTACTGCGATCGCGCACTATTCCGATTGGATCTTCGAGGGTTAATTGAACGATATAAATTATAGGTCGCGGTTGAGCTCGTTGTCGAGTAGTTCGTGATTGTTTCAATTATTTGATCTTAGGCTTCGATCAAGGTGAGTTCATAGCCTCGCTTTTAAGTGTTTTAAATGTTTTTAAACCCGCGAGGGGGATACTTGCTTGTTTGAAAAAGATGAAGCAATCGTGTTTTGATACTAATATGATTTCCATGCACTATTGTGTATATGTCTTTTACTGGTAGTGAACATTAATTGCCCTTGTTGATGGTGAACTCTAATGCAATTAATAGATCTATGAGCTTGACTACATTATCCCGGGGTATTGAATCCGAAGAGTGTAGCATCACTTGTAACGGATATTTTGTAGTTAGTATGGGGAGAAGGGGCATACTTCTCGGACATGATTTCGTCCTACGGGATGAATGTGTCAAGTGTCGGTACACTGGCTCATTAGTTGGAATTTATTATTTTTATATAACGTGTCTTACGAGCAACGTTATATGTTTTGTTGAACCAAATATGCGTTCTAACTGTTATTTGTAAACTCTATGAATTCACTCAACGTTTTGTTGACGTTTTTAAGCATGTATCTCAGGTTTAGGTATTGAAGATGGCTTGGATGGGACGGAACGCGGATATCAAGGATGGTGACTCGGTGAACTTGTGTCAATAAATGATAGAAATATTTTTGAAATGAAGTCGTGATGTGACATGTATAATTAAATCTTATATGATAGTTTTGGGACCTTTGTACTCTGATTCTTTTCAAACGAAATAAATGAAATTCATTTAACAAACATCTCTTTTATAGTTGTTTGTTATGACTTGTGTGATTGTATCGTGAAGTAGCACCCCAAATGTTGTATTCCGCTGCGTATCGTAGTTTGGGGGTGTTACAGAGTGGTATCAGAGCACGAGTTGTAGTGAACTAAGTCGTTTTACAAAACTTGGACTACAACTGTTTTTGGAAAAGTTTCACGAGTCTTTCACCGATGTCCGATATCCGCGCGCGTGTTGCTCCCGATCCTTAGAAGCCTTATGTGGTATATATTTGATTGCATATTATGTGCGTAACAAGTGGTTGACACTTGGTACAAGTAATAATTATATATATGTATATAGATATATATACGGCATCCGTTCTATGGTATACGATTATATATATCTTGATATTCGCTTCTTGCGAAGAGTTTAACTTCTTTAAACATTTCGATGCGATATGATAAAAATTATTTTGATACGTGATGAAAACATCGTTGTTATACGATTATCTTCGAAACTTTTTCGCAAACTTTACTTTGTTATCTCTTGATGTCGGGACTCGACTTAGTTTTCGATCCCACTTGAAAATTTTACTAATTGATTTTGAATTTGAACGCTCTTCTTATTGATTTTGATTCGCATATGTTGTTTCGTAATCTATCATTTTGAGATTTTCCTGTTAATGGGAGTGTGACTTTTATATGTCATCCCATGAACCCTCATTGTTTTGGAAAACGACTATTAACTTATTCTCGTGTAACGTGTCGTTTGGAAACGTCTATCTTTGGAGCTTTTAAATAAAGTTGGTGTGTTGTGCTGATTCTTTTGTGTCGACCTCTACTTCATACGTCTTGAAACATTTTGGTCTGGAAAACCATGAGTTGATGTGTTCGAAAGAGTATTAAGTCATTGGGTATGATTTTGTATTGGCGTTTGGAGGAATTAAAATGGTGTTTGGTTGGATTTTGAAATGGATTATACGGCAGTTTGTAACCAGCAAGTTGTGAGGTTGATTGTGAATTATTTTTGGTCCTAAGGCACCCGAGAAATCCAATATGGATGTGGGCATATGTCTTAAGTGTATTGGTATGTGCTTAATTACACATACCATTTTCCATTTAAAACGAACTTAAAAGAATAAAAACATACCAAAAATACATGTATACCGTTGGGAAAAGGAGTATAACTCCATATTTTTCAATAACTTTTCAAAATAAAATTTAGGTACCTGTAGAAGGCTCTTAGGACTATCACCTCCAATTGGTTTCACATCAAAAGCATCAATAAATTTCAAATTACACTCATTTTCGTAAACTACAAAAATCTGTTTCAAAAATTTCTTTGGGGACTGCTTTGGGATAGCAGCTTGTTGGACATGTTTCAAAATATTTTTGGTCTATGAAGACCTAGGAAATTAGACTAGGAGGTAGAGAAACCTCTTAGGTACATGTAGGAATTTGGATGGAGACATATCGACGCCCGACGAATGAGATATCGCCGAAATGGCAAAACTAGTCAAAAATTGAGACCATAATTTGAATGAGTAATAAGTTCAAAAACTTGTAGAGCAACACCTAAATATGTAAAACTGTATGTTCTAGATAAAAAAAAAAATTAAAAAAACAAACTTGATTTAGGAAGGTCAATCCGCTGTTTGACGGACCCGCACAGTTTTAGAAAACACTCAGTTTAGTAGAGCGATAAAATTTTGGAAATTAGGCGGCTTTGATAAATAGGGGTAAAATGGTAATTTTACCTTGAATCCAAAACTTTCTGGGCAGTGAGCCCTATGTTTCTGGAAATTAGACTCCAAATTATTTCCGTAGACAAGAACCTCATACTTTTATCGTCCATAGACTAGTAAGAAGGAGGATTTCAAGATTTAGGTTTATTGGATTGAGGTTATTGTTGCCTCAGAGTTTTATCTAATCACCACGGCGTGGTGATTGCGCATTCTTTGAGCTATTACTTTGATTTAGAACTCTAGGGGAGTTCATGTAGATGTAGGTTATGTATTGGAAACTTAGAACCGTTGCGGTTGGATGTACTGGCTTTGAAAGCCAATGATGTATCCTTTTTGGGGAAAATTGGTATGTATGTATGTTATTTTCGGAATTGTTATTACGATTGTTGTAATTGTTCTCGGTTATAAGTTTATGAGAAGGGTCCAATAGATCTATGTCGTAACTATGAGTTGAAGCCCATAGGAGGTCGGTGGATACCCCCCGAGGCACTCGGCTTGTGTGAGATTGATTTGACCCCGAGCATTGGGTGACTTCAATTGGAGAATCTTTCGCATGTGTATGTTACTTGCTTGCATAGTCCATGAGTGGGTATTATTTTTGGTACTTGCTGTGATCGTTGACCAAACTGTATCAAATGATGTCTTGCGAATTGATGATTTTAAAATTTAGGGATCGCAATAACGAATTTATGTGTTGGACAAATGTCGTGCGCGGATTGTACTGATTTCATTGTATAAACTGTTTGTGTAAACCATGAAAATGTGTTTTCTAAAATTTCTGACCCTGTGGTGTCAAACAAATCTTCTTTCAAAATTTTTTTTTCTTTTTAAATAATAAGAATGGAAGATGGAATGATGCTATCTTCTTTTCTCTCTTTTGAAACAATCATATTTTTATTTTATTTTAAATTTTTAACCGAGAAGGAAATTAATTTACGCGTGTAGCGTATGAAAAAGAAACGTTTTGACGAGGATGGACATGATGTCCTTTGGTCCTCGAATAATGGCATAACCTGATCATACTATGTATATATTTACTAAGAACCACGCTAGTCGGGTAAATCGGTCTACCCTAAAAACACTTGTAATTAGATAAATGTTTAGGTCAAGTCTTTCTTCGAAAGAAGAAAATAATTTTACCCTGTTACTGATTCGTATGCAAGTAACCCTACTCCTATTGAGTGCATGGAGAGAGTCTCATGCAAGTCGTTATAACCAAGTCATCCCGAAGAGGAAATGCCTACGGTATTGTTCGAAACGAGTGTGTCTAGAAAGGAGTGAAGTTTAGTTCATGGTAATTAAGATTGGTGGTTGTTATGAAGACGTGTCAAGACCAAGTATAGCAATGTTAGATCCGAGCTATCAAGGGTGTAAACTTAATACCGACACCGAGAAGGGATCTTTTGTAAGATGTAAAGATTCCTAAGGTGGGTGGAAGCTAAGAAAGTTAGTCCCGAAGATGAAAAATGAGAAATGGAGAAGACTTCTCCTACATAAGATATGTGTTGCCTTTGATGTATCAACTGATGGCCGTGAAGAAGATTTCTTTTCCCGAAATGAAGAGTAGTAATAGTGTGGTTGTAAATATACCTGATGTCGTTGAGGATTAGAATAAGACACTATACGATACTTGACCCACATCAATTGTAAGTGTGCCCTTACTTACTCCGCGACGTAACGACTCAAGGGCGTAAAGAGTGGCGAATTGATTGGAAACTCCAGCAAAATGGTAACGTTCGTTCCCATTACTAGAGGGACAACAAACATAGCCAACGCCTTAAGTCGAACGGTATTAAATCAGGAATGTGAGTGATTATTTTGATTCGATGATTTGATTCATCTGGGATATTACGCGATGTATTTGACCTGTGAGCCTGATTGTGGCTAAGACTCCATGTGAAAACGTTAGAATTTTTGATTTTCGTCGAACGAGCAATAAGTCCAAGATGCCCATTTGTTTTCTTAATTGTTTTCAATTTGTCTTTCGACAATATATGTTTTTAGCGGGATTATCGTCGCCGAATTATGTGAATTATGTGCTTTACGTGCTATGTGCTTTTGAATGGTAGTAAGCGCTTATGTCACTTTAGTGTGGCCGTGATACGGCTTAGGACGTGAGTGAATGGGTATGCTTACCCGAATGTAGATGAATGTTGGTTTGGGAGGTACGCAAGCCTAATAGTCCATTTTCGATTGTGGCTTGTTAACCCACAAGCATGACTATGGATGGCTAAAACCTAACCGCGATTTAATTCAAAAACATACCAAGAGGCTTGGCCACCGGAAATGCCAGGTATATAAAACCCTAACCGTTTGGGTATGAAGACCTTGTGAATGAGTATAGCCATTGCCTGAGGTGCTTCCAATAAGTAAAAGCCAACGTTAATTTGCTAAAACTATAAGAAATCAGGGCATGAAAATTGTTAAGCGTGATGATAAGCTAAGTAGAAATATAAAGTCATTTTAAATTCACGAATAGGCGAATATGTGTTTATGTGATTATGAGGTTATGTGTAATGATGCTCTAATTCATTTGATAGGGGCGTATGTACTCCCGAATATTTTCGCAACCGGTGGTGCATTATTAAATGAGACCGGGAGGGCGACACGCGTATTTTGGTTTTGGATACTGATGAGTATTTTGGTTTTGGATAATGACGTATATTTTAATTTTGATTATTGGCGTATGTTTTGGTTTTAGTTAAGCAACGTATGTTTCGGTTTTGTGTAGCGGTGTGCGCTTTGTTTTGTTAAAATGATCACCAAACTAAGATTTGAGTTGATCTTTCGTTTAAAGTCTATCGTCTAAAAACGACGTGATTTAAGTTTTCCTCGGATGAAAATCCATGGCGTATTTTATTTCTTATAATGAAAGCAACTATAAATGCTAAGAACGATATGATTCGGTTTTATCGGATATATATTTCCGTGACGTATTTTGTCTCTTATAATAATAGCGATTGTAAATATTGTTTTTTATTTTGCTTACATGGATTACCATTTGTTTTGTTGACTTTCTATCCGGAATAGTCAAGGCGAGTATTATAACGCGTGATCTTTGCGTTCGAGCATGTGGGTCCATTCCTTCGTGAGGAAATCGTCTCACTACAAGTAAAATTAAGACGAGTAAAAAAGGACGAGCACCCAGACGATGCTCCCTTAAGGTGGGTGGAATGTAACAACCCGAGTTTTACGACGCGTATGACGATCGCGAATTCGACGTCATAATTATTGTTTTATAAGTTTATGAGAGCCAACGTCGACATTTAAAATTTTGTTTGTCGTAAATAATTATTTTCATATTTTATTACGAACGGAATTTAAATATTTTTATTTTTGATGTTTCGTGAGTCAACGTTTGACCGCGTGTTCGTTAAACGTTTTAAGCAACGTAGAAAAATTTCGATGCACTTTGTTATTATCTTTATGATGAGCATCTCGTTATTATTTTTAAGATTGTAAATTTATTATTTTTACGAATGTTGTCTTTTGTTCCTTGTCTTGAGCCGGACTCGCGTTTTAAAATATACGCATTTTAATAAATGTTCTAAACTAAGAAAAAGGTAACGGAAATAAGTATGGTCACGAAAGTATAATCCCAAACATTTGGTCGGTTACATAACGAAATAAATAACTTGTAATAAAAATGGAGGGACTAAAAGTGTCAAATGGCTAAACTTGATTTCTATATAAAGCAACTTATACACCTTATAATTCTATTTACAAAATTTCTCTCCCTTTGTCCTCTCCTACACCACCGCCGGTCACCACCACTCCACCACCACCATTCGTCGGAAAAATTACATGCACGACGATCCGATTATATTTTCTTAATCCCCTCATCGATACCTACCTATTCCACTAATAAAATAACACATGCAATGGTTATTTTAGGAGTTTAATTTTAGGTTCAATCCTTAAGGTTTCAAGATAAAAAGGAGGTGTAAAATGGTTATATTAAAGTATTATCGAAGTGGGTTTTGTCAAAAACGGTTCGGGTCATGGGTTTGGGTTGCGTCCGTAGGTTCGAACCACAAGAAAGGCCGAAACCAACACCTTGTGTGTTGTTGTAAGTATCCTAGTTATGTTTATTTCATTGTTTCGTTCTTAATTTGATTTTATATATTATATGTGATGAGGCCCGACACTTGCGTTGGTTAGAATAGATTGTGAATGAGTTGATTAGTTGACGGAGATAGGTTAGCTAGGCGTATTTTGTAACACACCCATTTTTGACATATAGCAGCGGAAGCTAATCTGGGGTATTACTTCATGGATCAACAGATATAATCATAGAAAACGACTCATAAAGAGACGTTTTAGAAAATTTAGTTATCATTCAATATCATATCAGAGTTTTACAAAGGAGGTCCCAAAATCTAGAAGAAAAAATAAAGTTTAACATACATCTTACTTTGATTTATTAATTTATGAAAATATTGTATCATTGTTCGGGCTATCATAATTCAGAGGTCATGTAGTAAACGTTTGAGGAGCCAGGACACTTTAAATCGTAAATCCAGCAAACTCGTCAAAATGTTTATCCAAATGAAACCCCTCACATGAAATTCCCTAGTAACGTGATACGATAAGATTTTAAGTTTCTTCAAAAGCTAGTCGATGATAAGTTACGTTAAATATATAACGTAATTGTTTTATAATGCGTCGATCGATGATTAATAATGAAAAATGTGTCAGGTTTTAATAAAACCAAGTCTTATAATATTAATATATATTTTTATAACTAATATAAAAATATTTCATTTTATACCTTTAAGAATGCAAAAATGGCAATATATACCCTTGGTTTATAAACCTTTACTAGTTTAGTCCTCTATATATTAAGTATATATATATTAAACCTTTAACTTTGAAACTTGGCAAGATAGGTCCTTATATAACTTTAGGAATATGACATTTTCAGCCCCTCTAGTTATAATTTCCAAAATATTTACAATATATACC
>BQNB010156174.1:0-15298 GCA_026074375.1 Tanacetum coccineum | reverse complement strand
CCTTTAAGTGATATAATTTTCGAAATAAAAATTTACTACTAATTACTTGTTTACGTTTAATTTTACATTAAACGTTTTTATAGTTTGTGATTATCAAAACGTAAAGATGTAAAAAATATTAATAATGTTTTTAGGCATTATTTCTATCAACAATCTCCTCATTTTTGATGATTACAAAATTTAAACTCATTAAATGTAAAATTATTTTTAAATAAGTATTTAGTGAGTTTTATGTCATTTCTCCCCCTTTTTGTAAAATCAAAAAGGCATCATCGAGAATTTCTAGTAAAATCTGTAACACCCCCAAATTGGGTCGCAGCGGAATAAGGATCTCCGAGGCGTGTTACTTCATAGATCAATAACACAAGATATATATAGAATGACCAAAAAGTCGTTTAAAACTGATACATTGGATTTAACAAATATTTGATACAAATAGCCTGAAGCTTTAACTTGTTCCTTATTATTATTACAAAGATACTGGTTCACAACACATGATTTTCCCAAAACATAATACGACCATATCTTTAGCATGACTTCCCAAAACAAAATCACCAATGTATCCTTGGCACCTTATGCCTACTGATCTCCTGAAAAACATTACTTTAAAACATCAACAATAATGTTGGTGAATTCATAGGTTTGATAAATCATAATATGCAGGACCGCAAGACTTTCCCCGTGATAATGCAACAAATGCAGACATCTCAAAACCATATTACATTTTCCTAAGCTCATGACACTGAAGCTCGACGATCTTTCTTGCAATAATAATGTATTGCAATTTTTGCCCGATTAGAATCCCAAATTCGACATGCTATACGTTCGTTCCCGGTGATAGCTAGTCACCCGAACGGGGAGGTCGTTTCCCCAAATAGATCTATTCATAACATTCGCGCTCACATAATGTAATTAACAACTACATCTATGCAATTGACAGTTCATGATAATGGGCTCAACTTGGGTTATCGCTACTTAGGCAAACATGTAATCAATATAAAATATCCACTTGCGTCCAATTTATAAAACAAAGCATGTTTCCACCCCATAGTTATAAATCATTGAAATCGTAAAAATGTGGGGCTATGAACTCACCTTGAGTTCTGATAATCCAAATATCACAGATAATGCGTCACGTAAAAGATCGAATGCAACCTAAATTATCATAGGTCGTATAAGTACCATGTACTTCGATTAACTAACATCATATACAGGTCTATGTTAGTTACATCATACTATCGTTCGGGCTATCATAATTAAGAGGTCATGTAGTGAACGTATGAGGAGCTAGGACACTTTAAATCGTAAATCCAGCAACTCGTCGATACGCCACCCCGAAGAGGCCTCATTATGAAACTCCCTAGTAATATAGTACTTTGATAACCACATATAATTCTATATAGTTCAATCACCAACTAATGGTTTTGGTAAAATTGTGTTTAATAAGTTAAAACGTTTATAATTACCGTTTTAGTAAAACTAGCATAACTTTTTTGGTAAAATTGTGTTTAATTAGTTAAAACGTTTATAATTATCGTTGTAGTAAATATAGCATAACTTTTGCGTTTTAAGCCCGATTTTGACGTTTCTTATGCCCACGCTTTCGTATTAGGACGAGTTATCATAATTTGACATTTTCATATTTTTGACCCTCTGATGAACAGTACTTTTACTGTTCATACCAGTTATAGAGTTATTTTTATAGTTTTAATTATCGTAAAACCCGTAAACGTCATATTTTATTCGTTATAGCTCCGTTTTTAGTGATTCTTTCGAGCACGTTCTCGTATTTGAAAAGTTCTATTTATTTATGAGAGTTTACAAAAATAAATATTTCCTTCATGAACATGTAACTTTTAAAAAGAATTATTTGTCGTAAACTTTGCGAAATTCATAACTCTTCATATTTTTAATTGAAAAATTACAAATCATATCATTTTTGGGAATCATAAAAATATGTATAGATTTGTTAAAAATACCAACTTGCGTGTTTGAATAATTTTATAAAAAGTGTTTATATAAATTTTTTTTTATAAAATCCTTTATTATTTAATAACTTGTTTTTATCCATAACATTTTCTTATTAATCCGTATTGACAAGTTTTCTTACTTTTTGAATCATCATGAGTCGTATTATTTTATAAAAATATAAAATAAGTATATTTTTATACACTTTGGATAGAAAGTTAGGTGACCTTATTAAGTCATTTTAACCATGTTTTTATATTTACCACTTATAACTTTTTACCACAAGACATAATTATTTTATATATGTCATAAGTGTACATATACAAGAGTCCATATTCAAAAATAGTCCCATATTTCCAAATTTCCCAATCCCATAATAACACTTTTAATCCCTTAACTTTCATAAATAACCTATTTTACTTCCAGTCTTTTATATTTAGCCATTTTTACATATAAACCATAAGTCTACAATGTATTTCATCAACATGACTTTATTTTTAGTGACCAAGTAACATGATTTTATTTTTATTAAAAAGTCCATAATCCACATTGTAAGCCTCAATTATATTTGAGTCGAACAAAGGAATTTCGTTCACTCCTGACAATGGAGCTTCGGTCTTTAATTAAGTTTAATTTTGTAATAGGATAAAATCGGGAATCGGGCCTCGATAGTATAATCTAATATAGTATAAAATTTTAGGTTTAATCCCAAGCAAACCCTAGCCCGGTCTAGTTAAATATCCCGCGCGTCACTTTTAAGTGTCGGGGTATATAAACTCTTTTCTATTTAGAAAAGAGTAAGTTGTACAAAATATCTAAAAATATCTTTTCTCTTTTCTCTCATGTTCTCTCTCCTCTTTCCTCTCTCTCAACAACTCAATCTTTTCTTTCTCATTTCTAGTTTCGATTTCGTGATCGATTGTATTTATGAAGTGTAAAACGGATCCTACAATTGGCATCAGTGCTACGTGTTTATTCGTTTTGTGTTAAACAAAGGATCAAATTCTTGAGTAATATTGAAAAAAAAAAATCAAACCACGAAATTTTTGTGCTTAGATGAGAGAATGTTTATGATATTAACAAGATCTAGATCAGAAAACTAATTTGTGCAAGAGAAATCAATTAAAAGGTCCAAAAAGGTGTGATTTTAGGCGATTTTTAGTAGAAAAAGTCGTAAATTTCGTCGTTGCGTTTGACTCTCTGGCAAAGTTTCTGTTGCGTTTTGATATTCTTCATGCTGCGTTTTGATTTTTTTAGTTGCGTTTTGACTTTTTATTAAACATGTTCAAAATGCAATCATTGCGTTTTGGTTAGAAGAAATTTTTAAATATTAAAATAATCAAACCCCTATTTTGGAATTTTTTTTATGGTTGCGTTTTGGATATTTTTGAATATTATATTGACTGCGTTTTGAGCATTGCGTTTTGACCAAATCTCAACCACTGTGTTTTGATAAAGATTCGTTGCGTTTTGACCAACAATCGTTGCGTTTTGACCAAGATTCGTTGCGTTTTGACCAACAATCGTTGCGTTTTGACCAAGACTCGTTGCGTTTTGACCAATTGCGTTTTACCAGTTTTCATTGGTTTTTACAAAAATCACTGCGCTTTGTTCTAGAATCTTGTGTGATAGAAAGAGTTTCAGAAAACAGCCATAACTTTTGATCCGTAAGTCTTTTTAGGCCCGTTGACCTCCAAAACGAGAGAGAAAAACTAGACGGATTACGCTATAACTAGTCTTTAGCTGGTTACGGGGAGTTTTTGAAGCCCTAAAATACTCGTTTTACTATAAGTTTAAAAACATTTTTCAGTTTTTTAGGAATTTGAGTGTTAGACTTGTTTTTGTCTAGCTCACAGGCCCATCAGAATTTTTAGCACGTTTCAAGTATTGGTGACCTATTAAACAAACAGCTGTAACCCAACCCAAAAAATAATCTATTTTTAGACAATTACATCATTGGACCTGATTCCGAATCAAATCATCACGGTTTTCTATTGACTTTATAAAATCCCGTTAAAATTTTTATCGGTTTCTAATCTAGACTTGTAAAATCCTGTGAACGTTCTATTGTATTCAAAAAACCACAACATCAATCACATCATATCCACTTAAGATCCAACAAATCCATTTTACACTTCATAATGTTCACGATAAAATGGGAATCCAGGTTACTTCACTCCGGGTTAAGTTTTAAAGAACAATAGATACTGAAACAGCAGATGCAAGCAAAGATTTTCAAAGAAAACTCCTTGAACAAATTAAATGCACTTAAATCAACCACTCAACTTCTCGAAAAACAGAGTATATTGTATCAACAAGCTTTTGCACAACCTTTGTATGAAAGTTTCAGAACCTTCACGATTTCAGTTATCTCAACACATGAATAACTTATAAACACATTCCTCAATTGCAGAAACACTTCAACGAGATGGATTCTAAATCCGCTCTAAGTGTGATCAAAGTACAGTTTGAAAGGTTCATTAACTCTGACTTGTTAAAGCCCCCCCCTCCCCCCCCCTTCGAAATTTATTCAAGATCTTTTCATCAAGATCGAGAAAAAGAAATCTCAAAGATTAACACTAAAAGACAGCTCAAACAATCAAGGAAACAATCATCAAGAACATGAACTCCCATTTGAGCAATGGAATAATATAAAGAGCCAGTCCATGAGCAAGAGCTTAAGATGATGTTGAAAAAGTTGAGTGAAAGACAGTTTGCAGATTCAAGCCAGTGCAAGTGTTCAGAGATTCTAATCATCGATACAATTTCAGGAGATGAAACAAGCAGTAGGATTGTATCAGATGAAGAGATTGAAAAGAAGAAATTGGAAGCACATTACGGTTTTATGGCAAAGATTCAGGAAGTCTTACCTGCAGAATCAAGTTCTATTGATACGCCATTGGAACAGGTACAAAATCATGATGAAAGTAATGTGTTTGCAAATGAAAGACGACATTCTGAGCAACCTGAATCCCCCCCACCTTATTTAAAAAAAAAAATTAGGGGGGACCATATGTTTTGGAGAAGGGATGATACAATGTCTCCCTGATTCATACATATATGTAATAAATGAGAATCAGGTTGACCAAAATGCTGACAGAATGTGTTGATAGCGAGCTGCGCTTGCTAATATTAATTGCAATTTAACTCTTGAAACTGAGGAAAAACAAAAGCGATTTTTAAAAGCAATTAAAGAAGCAAACACATCATTGACTCAAGACTAGAGGTGTACAAAACTAACCTGAGAACTAGTCGGGCTCTAGGGAGGCTACAGCATTCATGATAGTTGTCTGATTGCACTGTCAAAACCAAACAGACTGAGCTTGAGAATACATGGCCCTTAATGACCGCGAACGAGTGATCATAAAATACTTAAAACAAAGGTTAAATAAAACTCTAGGACTATTTAGCTCGTAAAGACATTGACATACAGAGGGTTTAAAAACAAAAACCTATGAAATTTCAGTGTAAATCAAGAAAACCCGATGAGCTATAAAAAGAGTCCTGTTAACTTAGGTCACAATTTGAAGGTCAACTCAAAGAGAAAAGTAAGGTTCATTTGAATTTAAGAGGTTAAGGAAGGAAGAGATATTGAACAACATGATTGAAATGGACAAACAAATAAGTTTTTTGAATAAAATACTTTATAACGCAATCAGTCAATCAGACCAATTCACATGTATAGAACCAAATGCGCAACATATAATGGTAGATCAACCTTTGCTAATCCTGAGTACCTCAAGATAGCTCAATCCTGAAAAGCCTCGTTTGTATGAGATCCCATATGATACTTCTGATCCTGCAAAACAATTTTGCCCCAATGGGGAAGAGACAGTGACACTTGAAAAGGTGAGAGTAGATCAAAATTGGATAAGACAAAGTGAAACCCAATGAAATTACACAAATCAAAACAGTCTTTATGAAACTTTTAAACCCACCATCCAAAACCTATCTTGATCAGTTGGAACGCGCTAAAGAAGTTAGGAAGACAATGTGGAGAAAAACGTTTGTTAGGTTAAAGCCAAACATTGCTAAAAACCTGGCCTTTCTACCCATTTCTAAATCCATTATTAAAAGTAGACAACTTTATAACGAAATGACAAACAACTTCAATCATTTTAGAACAATTTGTCAACAAACGTGTCCTATCTACTAATAGTGCATTTCCTAACCAACTGCAAAGAGTATGGAAGTTTTAATCAAAATCATATTAATGCCTCTATCAGAACAAAACTATAACAAGACAGTCTTGTTTGTTTCATGAACTAAAAAAGGAAAATGCATGACGCTTTGGATGTACGTTAATCCCTTGAAAAGGAGATGGGACGAACTTGAAACAGAAAAGGCTGATTTTTCAAAACATATATGATCTACTTCTCGAAAAGTTTGTGTCTAAAGAATTTCATGGTTCGTATATGCATTCTCCGTCTGATTTTAAATGCTAATACTGAATATGCAATGCTTATATCTTCCATAAAGTCAAAGATGGTGAATTGCCCTTGCACAAAAGCTCACAAAACAAACTGAATCTGTTAACAAAGAAGTTCATAAATTTAAAAATTTTTGTTAAAAAGTTTTTTCGTAAACTTGAATAAACACTCGATTTCTCTTGAAGCTTGCTTAACAACAATGTAAAGAACAAATGAAAAACACTCATTTTGCAAAGAAAACTGGATCAAATGTATTTCAAAAAGAACGTGAAACAATAACATGAAATACAAGAATTGAAAAAGCTCAAATGCAAGACAAGAACTAGCAATAATGAGTTAAAGAAACTCTTGAGAATGTAAAGAAATATGTGGAGAAGACTCAATTTTGATAAACCATTTGTTGTATTCGACAACCGAAATGCTCAACGAATTCCAAAAGCCATCAGTTTTTAGGAAAACCGAATCCTTTTTCAAATTCACCTGAATGAGAGAAGTTTTCAACGAAACATTCGGTTAATAAAACAATGTGTCGGTATGGTTTGTTAATACAAGTCACTCAATAAGAATTTGCCTAGAATAGAAAACAACATACAAAAACACCAATGTATTGCACACTGGCCCCTCTAGAATTGCCCCAAAGCATGAGTCACTTCAGTCACCAAGGTGAAAACAGTATGCTCAAATGACATGTTCATCACTACTACCTAGATAAAGCCTAAGAAAAGTGACAACTTCCAGAAAGACAAAGAAGTGAAGGAAAACCTAGTATGAATGATCCTGCTAGATTACCCAAACACGCTAAGTGGTTTGCAAAACGCACAACCTAGGAATATGGCAAGCATCAATGAGTAGTCTGGTTCAAACAAAGATGTTAAATTTAGGAGAACATAGGAAACAAAAATCCTATACTTGAAGTTCAATGAATTGCAATGTCCAACATGCAAAAAAGTGCCTTTACAGTGCAAATAAATGAGAATAGCGTCTAGAATAACTCTCAAGGTTAAATCCACATGCCTCTGCATAGAATAAGGATGCAAAATCCCATAAGACAACAAAGAGATATATGCCTGTAGAAAAGTCAAGTGCATCTAAGAAACCAGAAAGAAAGATCCCAACAGGACATAGGTTCTCAAACAAAAAGACTACCATTGTCCTTGAGAAAACAATGACTCCTAGATCTTGTCTTAGCTGGAAACCGACGGGTAGAATTTTCAAGACGATTGGTCTTAGATGGGTTCCTACTGGAAAGATATTCGCCTTTAGCACAAATAATGTTGACGATGAACCCCCAAATGGTTCAATAGTAGATATCCCTCATATTCATGCATGTAAACAAACTCTGGGTTTAAGTGCAGGTACGTCCTTCAATGGTCAAAAGCAACAACGAATTGACCTAAATGCAGATGCACTACACAATGAAAAGCAGGAAAATCTAAGAGTGTGGTTGCTGAAATTTCTAATATCTAAGAAACCAGTGCCAGAATGGTTTCACAAAAGATGAAATCTTTAATGACGTTTGAACACGGCAGTTCAAGCCTCGGTCGTCAATGTCAGATGGTGTCTGCTGAAAATAACACTTCAGGCTCCGTTCCTCAATGTTTATAAGTTCAGGCCTCGTTCTTCATCAAATGACTTCTGATCATAACCGTTCAGAACTCGGAATTCACGACCACAGCAACGAAATGTCAAGTTCAAAGCTGGTTCCAAAAGTTGTTCCTTAAGCAGTCAAGACAGCTACATCACGACAAGAGTTGGAATTACTATTCTACCTTCACATAGCAATGCTGAGGACAACATGTATATATATAGCATGGTTATGGAATCGAAGACTTTCTCATCTTAACTTCGATTACATCACCTACTTCTTCAAAGAAAAGAAATTGTGAATGGCTTACCTAAGTGACATATGTCAAGGATCAACTTTGTTCATCTTGTGAAATGAGTAAAGCAAAAAGAAGCTCATTTAAGTCAAAAGCTGTTCCAAGTTCCAAAGGAAGGCTAAATTTGCTTCACATGGACTTGTGTGGTCCAATGCGTGTTGCAAGCATAAATGGGAAGAAGCATATTCTGGTGATTGTTGATGACTATTCAAGATACACTTGGACTCTTTTTCTATGATCCAAAGATGAAACACCAGAAGTTCTCAAAGACTTTCTATGATGATATCAACGCAATCTTCAAGCTCAAGTGTTTTACTTTCCATGAACTACAGAGGCACAGAATTCTGAAACAAGACACTCCTATGCTTATTTTCAAAGAAGAAGGGCATTGACATCAAAACATCCACTCTCGAACACCTGAACGAAACGCGTTGTCGAAAGAAAACGGAACCGTACTCTGTTGAGGCTGCTCGAACGATGCTTTCAGCTTCTAAGCTTCCATTATCATTTTGGGCTGAAGCAGTTGCAACCGCATGCTATACTCATAACAGATCAATCATCATATCCACTCATGGAAAGACGGCATATCACATCATCAATGATAGGAAACATCAAAAAACATCTCACATCGTTGGTTGCAAATTTTTTTTTTTTTTTTTTTTTTGTACATAACTAGAGATGGGGAAAATCTAACAAGATGAAAGAGAGAAAATGGATCCATGTGTCATGGTGGGATAAATCTACTCAGGTCGAGAAAGGATACTGTGTTTACAACAAGAGAACACGCTTACATAGTTGAGTCCTATACATATCCAAGTTTGATGAAATCAAAGAAATTATGTCTAATGATCACAACAGTTCAGACCTCGCACTCACAACGACAAGAGATGTCCTGCCGAAATGTCTCTTCAGGCCCTCGTTCCTCAAGGACAAAAAGCGTCAGACTTAATGACAACTCTGACCCTGTTCCCCCAAGACAAAATGTTGTTCCTCCTTCAGCAGAAAAGCAGATTCTTCACATCAAGGTTAGAAATTTCTCTTCCTCAGTCCTTTACTTTGAAGAATATTACAATCAAACTAACACGGTCATGCTGAGGACAACAACAATGATCAAGCACTGAATGCATCATTTCAAGAAGCTAAATTTATCAATCCTTTTTGTACACAGGTACAAGAAATTGGTGAGTCTTCCTCACAAGCAAACATTGTTAATACCGAAGGTGCAGTCATTTCCAACCACATAGTCATGATTACCGATGGACCAGAAGATCAACCATTAGAAACAAGTCGTGGAAATCCAACCATTGCCCAGTTCAAACAAGACGACAACTATTCCATAAAAGCCACAGAATCCTAAGAAATGTGTATGTTTCGCGCTCACGGTGAGTATTGTTGAACCGAAGAACATTAAGGAGGCAATGGCTGATTTTGCATGGATCGAAGCAATGCAGGATGAACTTCATCAGTTCGACAGACTAAAAGTCTGGGAACTAGTTGACAAACCATTTGGCAAGATGATTATAAAGCTAAAGTAGGTTATGAAGAACAAGAAGATGAAGATCAATCTGTATTCCAACAAATCAAGACTTGGTTGCTAAAGGTTATAGCTCTAGGGAAGAGGGTAGTGATTTTGAAGAATCATTTGCTCCAGTTGCACGCGTTGAAGCAGTTCGGATTTCGTTGCCCACTTGCAGCCATAAGTCTTTTCCAATCTAATCAGATGGACGTGAAAACGGCAATTTCATAATGGTCCACTGAAGTAGGAGGTTTAATGTTGCTCAGCCAACAGGGTTCGTTGATCCAGAATCCATCCAAGAAATAAGGTCTACCTTCTAAGGAAAGCTTTGTATGATTAAGCCAGCTCCAAAGCCTGTATGATGAACTATCAAACTTCCTGATGTCTAAAGCATTACTAAAGGTACAATGACCCAACTTTATTCAAGATAAAATACGAGGAGGGATATTCTACTTGTGGCAGGATATACCTTTGAGACATTCATTTTTGGATCGACAAATTCCCTAAATAATTCAAAACGATTTGGAAATTAATTGCAGCAGATAGATTTGAAATGTCCTTAATGGGAAATGAAATTCTTTTAGGACTTCGAGATCCACGCATCCCCAAAAGGTATTTTTATCAATCAGGCCAAGTACGCTTAAAATTCTGAAAAAGCATAATATGGAAATTGTCACTCCATTTTGTACACATTTGGACTACAAACCTAAACTAGATGAATTTGAGTCCGGAGAACAACCCGTAGACTCAATGCTGATTACGTAGTTAAAATTGGGTCCACTCCATGTACTTGACATCGAGTAGACCAGACTTAGTGCACTCAGTATGCTATTGTGCCACGTTATCAAGCACGACCAACCAAAAGCACCTCAAGGCAGGTAAAAGAATCTTAAATACCTAAAGGTACCATTAACATGAAGACTGCTGGTATCCAAAGGATCTGGATTTGAACTAACAGCATTTTTCAGACGCTGATCATAGCCGGATGCCTTGATACTCGAGAAAAGCACTTTTTGGAAGAATACTGTTCCATTGTGTGATAAACTTGTAAGCTGGATGTCAAAGAAACAGAACTGCACTGCAATGTCTTCAGCAGAGGCAGAGTACGTGGCGTTATCTGCAAGTTGTGCTCAAGTAATGTGGATGAGGACACAACTTCAAGATTATGGCTTCAACTACAATAAAATACCGTTGTATTGCGACTCTCAGTCAGCCATAGCAATATCATGCAACCCCGTACAACATTCGCGAACAAAGCACATCCATACTCGGTATCATTTCATAAAGGAACAGGTTGAAAATGGTATAATTGAATTATATTTTGTCAGAACTGAATACCAAATATAGCTGACATGTTTATGAAAGCCCTTCCTGAGATCCGGTTAAGTATCTTGTACAGAAGGAATGGTATGAGATGTTTGACTCCAGCTGAACTAGGAGGTTCTGACAAATGAGTTCTGCTTGATATCATCATCAAACATCACCATTACATATTTTTGAGAAAAGCAAAATACAAAAATATAAAACTTCAAAAAGAAAATACAAAATCTGAAAAATAGAAAATTTCCAAAAAGAATCTTCTCGACATGTCTCTTGGAATCGATAACATTTACGTGCTTAGAAATGTCGATTAACATTGACACGGGTGTGTAAATGAAGTTCGAGCGAGAGTTGCAAATAGTTTCAAAACATGTCATTTCTAATTTTCTAAATGGCTTATTGCAAATGTCAGTACATAACCCGGAACTTCAAATAAAAAGAAAGGGTTTATAACTTATCCACCAACGGAGAAAACTAACGTTTCTCGGTCTTGAGCTGTTCATACAAGAAATTCAATGTTTTTAGCTCAAGAAAAAGGATAGTGTACGTTTAAGTGCGCTTACCCTTACCGTTAGAAGAGAAGTCCTCTAACATCTGGTTTTTCAAAAAGTTGAAGCAAATTTTATAAAGAATTTCTCGATGACAAGTCATAATCTTTTCAAAATTCGTGTGTTCAACACACCAATCCCTCACAGTGTTTTCAAAAGAACAACAATTTCTCAATTGGTCCCTATTTTTGAGGGGGAGTTTATTTCGAAAAACAAAGTTTTAATGTTCTTAGATACATCACAACGACCATCCTTATGTATTCAAAACAGTATCAAAATGTTTCCAAACCAATCATGCTGATAATATTTTCTCCCACAGGATTATTCAGACATATTTATAATCACAAGGTATTTCAAAAACTTAGTGTTTTATTATTTAAAATAAGGAGAAAAATGTATTTAAAATATATCTAATTCGAACTCAATGTGCTTGAAGAAAAAAAGTTTTATGGTTGCGATCTTATACCCAACAACCTATCAATTCACGACGATTCTGAAGTCATAAGGTGGTTAGGTTAGGAACAATCCCTATGGGATCCAAAACAAACCAGAGGATCTACCCAAGGATAATACAAAGTTAGAATAGCAGTCCTTTAGGTTAATTGGAGATGAATGTAATATGGGAAAAATGCCATGACTAAGATGAGCTTACACTGGAACAATCACAACAAGGTGTTAAGTAATGACGTCCTGGTAAGCATTGAAAGGCGGTTGAAGAATGAAAAAGAAATGTATGGATTAAAGAGTCTAAAGAAGAAGCCCTCCACACAACTTAAGGCAGAAACCGGGGTCAATACATATGCCTGTCCATGAATCACAAGTTGATTGCTGACATGAAAATGACAAGATCATAGAATGAAAAAGACAAAGTCAAAGTCAGAAAGCCAACCCCGACAAAGTCTAAAGTCATCCAAATGAAGAAAACACAACTTGAGGGACTAAAATTGCCAAACATCAAGTTGTATTACAAGAGTTAAAAGACAAGGGTCGAAATTACAAACCGGGCAAAGTTTGCAACGAAGTTATAAGAGATGAGGGGCCAAAGCTGCCAACTTACCCAAAAGCCATTTTCCCGCCTAACAAAACCCAGGTACAACTAAGGGATGTCCTCCCATGCTTTTACCCTGCAAACCATACCAACGCCCTGGATAAATCATTTCAACCACTCCACTAATCCCCCCCTAGCTGTATAATTGCCATGTTGGCAATCCATCACCATTCCCAAGTAATTTCGATGGCTTAGATGACTCAAAAAGAAGCACAAGAAGATTGAATGGCTGCGATTTCTTTTATCAAGTCCCTCACACAACAAAAACACCTAATGAAGCTCTCACAAAAGAAGCACAAGTAAGAAGTCCAAGAAGAGAGACTTCGTATATATATAGAGCCTTTTGTAAGCCTTTGAGGTAGTTAGTTAGTTTTTTAATCTTAGAATATCTTAGCTTAATTTTTAATTTGTTTTAAAGTCATTTACAGCTTTTACTTTCAGCCTTGTAACATTTTCAAGTTTCAATACAAATTTGAGGTTTTAAGTCAATTTACAATTCTAAGTGTTGAGTTTCTTAATTATGTTGTTTTGTGTTCAAAAAGCTCTCAATACAGCTTATTTATAAGCTGCTTTAATTAAGTAAATTTAAAAAGTTAAGTAGTTAAGAGAAAATCACAAAAATCACTCTCAAATACACCACAGCTTACTTTATGGATGATAAGCCAGTTCTGGATGGGCTTATGGACTCTCACTAGCTTGTTTTATACAAGCTAGAGCTTGTAGACTCTTTGTTTAACCCTGTTTTGAGCAAGGGTATTGTAAGTCTCTCTTTTTCTTACTTTTCTTATTTGCTGTAGAACTGCTTATAGTGCTTATTTGTTACCTGCATTTGCTTATTTATGCTTTATCATGATGTTTAGTGCTTATCTTGCTTAGTTGTTAGTTTGAAAGTGATTTGTGCAAATTTCTTAGTTAGTACTGTTGGTTCATATCTGCTTATTAGCTTATTGTTTCTGCTTATTTAAGATTTTCTTAGCTTTTAGAGTAGATTAAGCCCATTTTCGTTTACTGTCTTTAGTAGAACTTATTTAAGCTTATTTCCCTTTTCATAGTAATTTTAAGAGTTTATCAGTTTTTAGTTTTTTTTAGCTTATTCTCCATTCTAGTTTATTGTAGTTGCTTATTCTTATGCCTGAGTGCTTATTAGGGATAGTTAAATATCTGTTTTAGCTTATTTGCTTATTTCTTGTTTCATTGTGTTTTAATAGAGCTAGCAGTACTAACTTATAGCTAGCAGTACTAACTCCAAGTTAGTACTGTTAGTTAATACTGCTAGTGTTGTTGTTAGCACTGCTGAGTTTCTCCTGCTTTGCTTAGTTTAATTGCTTGCTGAATTTGCTTATTTAGAGTTAGTCTAGCTTATGTGGTTTTGTCTTAAGTTTATTTGAGCTTATTTGTGTCTTAGTTTAAAAAGTCTTAAGTGTTTTTACCATTTCTAGCTTTTATGCTTGTTTCAGCTTATTTTCCTTGCTTATCTTTGTGAGCATTTGTTTATTAGGTTTAGTGCTCAATCATATCCATATCCTTGTAATTCAAACATCAATCATCAATCCGTCACTCGATTTTCCATTCAAGCCTCGTTAGGACATAACGACCCGGAAACACTCTATACTACTTCCGGTTTCTTTGACTTTGTGGGTCCTGATCCTTGTTATATATTTATATATGTTTATATTTATTTATATATAAAAAGGAGTAAGTTCGCGCGAGTCAATTTTTGGCGCCGCTGCCGGGGAGGCTGTGAAAAAGAATATCGTTACGTTTGACAATTTGTGTTTGAATCTGTGAATATTTTCTTCTATAAAAATATAAAAAGTACAAAAATATTTTTCATTTTCTTTTATTAGTATAATTATCATATAAAAACAAAAGAAAAACCAAAAATATAAAAACATTGTCCATAAAAAAGAAATAAAATTCACAAATTGGTAAAATACCAAAATATAATATTCTCAATTGAGGTATTATCATAATAACTTTCGGTGAACTTGTTGGTTCCCAACTAGAACAAAAGATTTAAAAACTTGCCATTTGTGTCGCTTACGACGTACGGCTCACCTTGAAACGTTAAACAAACTAAAAAGTGGGTATAAGGAGGGTTGTTATGAGGAACTACGACCCGAAAGGAGAAATAAGCTTCGCGCTATTCCTACTCCTCCGCTCACCTGTGCGTTTATCTTTTTGAGAGCTACCGTGAAGTAAGTAGATTATTTGGTTGAAGTTGTCTTATCTCATTGTGAATAAATCATTGAAAAACCAAAAAAAAAAAAATTAGTGTAAATTTTCTTTTTATATTTATGTTTTGTGCATGCGTACTCGTTCTCAAGCCCGTAAACATCGACAACAACAAGTCCGACAAACTTTTGTTGAATCACCAAATCTTGAGAAACCAAATAACAATCAAGAAACTTTCAATCTTCCCATAGTTACGATGGACGATAATCGAACTATGGTGCAATTACTCGAAGCACCCACCGAGGGTTACAAGGATGCGATCGTTGTTACCGCAAACAACTTTGAGATCAAGCATGGTCTACTTAATCTTGTTCAAAACAAGCAATTTTTGGGACATGATAAAGAAGACCCAC
>BQNB010156172.1:0-15298 GCA_026074375.1 Tanacetum coccineum | reverse complement strand
GAACGGCAGTAGCAAAACAACCATTCGTAGGTAATTATATATAGCCACACTTGTACATTGTCGCAAAATCAGTTAGAGTGTGTGTCGTTGATATTCAAACAATAAGAAGATATGTAAGTGGCGAATATCAGCAACGACTTTTGCTGCTAAATATGCATTACTCTTCGTTACTTTCAGGTTAATTAGCACCAATATATCCTTGCTGAGTTAAATTTAGGACAAAGTTTTCACAGACTTTGTGTTTCTACATATATATAAACATTTTATTAAGGAATAATTAATTATAAGTAAATTAAATAAACTATTAATCTTTGTGATTTGCTTATATTTCATCTACAGCACAAACTGATTGCATAAATATTAGAGCGACTAAATATATATATTATATTATATGAAGTCGATTTATTATCTTTGATATAGTAATTGAGAAGAACGTGCATCTGTTATTTTTTGCAAGTAGATCATACCAAAGAAGTAATGGTTGGTAAGTGACATTACTTTTTCTTTTTGCTCGTTTGTTTGAAATTTCATTTTCATCAAATTGCCTGCTACAATAAAGGAAAATAAAAAAGTCTCCTGTTGCCAAAATGGAGAATTATTGATTACATCGCACATGATAATTTTCATATTTTAGCGAACATGACACCGATAAAAATCCAATAAAATAAAGGGAGCAAAACCAAAAAAAAATTGAAAAGCATATTTAGTGGAGTGGTAGTGTTTTGTGTAAAAGTCCACGTTAGTAGCTTGTACTTTTGCATGTTTCTTTTTCATGAATAATGCTAGCTACTACGTAGTAAACATTTTCTTTTGATTTGTTGCTAAAGTTACCATTACTTATGAGTTATGTAAACAGTCAAAACATATGATTTTAACTGTTAGTCGCAATGGATCAACGTCAGAACTCACAACATTGTGTTTCATGTATTTAAGTATATGTGAATGATTTGTTACACACTTACACGACTTCATTACTTACGATATCCGAATTCAAATCTGCAGGGAACTCCGTCGACTGGTTAGACATTAGATATCTATGTCAGAACGCCTGCAAAATATAAAAACAAAAATAGATTACTCTGATGATTAAATTTTATGTGATTTAGAAGGTCAACAAAGGACACATGCACAAGGTTGGCTGATCGCTAGGTAGACTATATACATGATAGACTATATACATGAAGGTAAGCTTCCTCTAATTATAAGGCCGTACATAAGTTTTGGTAAATTGTTACATTTCTGCAGATATTTAATGTGAACACGTTTTGACAAACTTATGATATATATCTGACTTCCTTGGTTCTATTTTTACTAAGTTTGCAAACTTAACAAGTTTACCTGTTGGTATCAAACTTAAAATCATTTTAATCTTTCTATGATGTGATGGAGTGGAAAATGTTATAAAACGTTTGGATATATCTATGTAACTCGCAAAATCGTTTGAATTTGTAGACAAAATTGATTTGATGTATGACTAAAAAAATAATGTGACATTTGTATCTATGTAAATGACACCGAATATAATAGTTGATGGTGATCGGTTCATCAATATGGTTGTCACGATCCATACATCAATTTCCTAATTTCGTAAAAATGTAGTCATTTTTTTATAACTAACAGGAAAAAGATATTCTCATGTTCAAATGAACATGAGGGGTAATGTTCTGCTTTATCTGATTGTACATTTGATTTACATTTGATTATTTTAATCAAATGTAATGTTCTGCTTTATCTGATTGTACATTTGATTTACATTTGATTATTTTAATCAAATGTACAATCAGATAAAGCAGAACATTACCTCTCATGTTCAACTGAACATGAGAGGATCCTTATCCTAACAATAATAGGTGGTTGTGAAACGCAAAAAGACGTTTATGCTATTTCATGGTTAAAAAACAAGATGTTTACGAATGGACTCTAATGATGTTCAAGTTATTGCAACATTTGTATAATTCGTTTGCACATTTAATTTGCAAATATATTTGAATCACCTGCACTTCTAAAATGAATCACTGATCACTATCTTTCAATAGTTTTTATTTTATTTTATTTTATTTTTTTTGAACGGCGGATTTTATTAAACTAGCAAAAGCTAGAAAAGATTACATAGAGATAATTGTAGCAATAGGATTATACAACCAACCTATCCAACTAATCTTGCATTTGAGATTTCTAGATGAAATCCACAAAAAGGATTGAGAAACAACGGAGTCCCAAATCATCGACTTCTTTGGAGGGGTGCTTGAAAAGATCAAATTGTTACGAAAATTCCAAATGGACCACAAAAGAGTACCCCCAACTCCCTCTATAGCCAAACGGACTTTAGAGGAGACATGAAGATCACCTAACCAAGCATGCCACTCCGCAATGTTGCCGCACATCGGAATGTCCAGATCCCACAATTTAGCCAAAATGGACCACAATTCTTTAGCCAAACCACAGTTAAAGAATGTATGGTTGACCGTCACTAGATCTCCTTGACAAGAAGGACAATTAATCGAGATGACACCGATATCGCGCCTATCAAGGTTTACCTTAGATGGGAGTTTGTTAAGTTTCAACCTCCAAAGAAAAACATTGACTTCCAACGAGTGGCATCATTACAAGTATCTAACAACCAAGAATCCACCAAGTGACGAACGGAAGCAACAGAAAAACCCGAAAGGCCATTCAAAGACCACTGCCAAACGTCCCACTGATCAGAGAGAGAAGTACTCCCTATGATGCTTAATAGAGCATTAAACTGAGACGACTCCTTACCGCCTCTAGGAACCCTCCATAAAACTGAAGACCAATCAATTAAGCCAACACGGCTGGCAATGGAGCACTGTTTATCTGTTTCAATGAGAAAAATGCGAGGGAACATCACCTTTAGAGGCTGATTACCGCACCATAAATCAGACCAGAAGCTCGAATCCAGACCGTTGCCAATCTTGTGAGTGCAGTAGGAAAAGAGGTCAATACCTTTTGACTTGAGGCTGTTAATCGAAGAAAGAATTGAACCCCAAGTGCAGTAGGAAAAGACCAATCAAACTAGAAAACAATTTTATTTTGTTTTCCTCGTTTTCCTTTTATGACACCCATATCTATTTTCCCCTTATTTTCTACGTTTTATACGTTTTTATAAGTTTTTTGATGTTTATGTACGCTTACAGACTTTTTTTACGTTTTCGTCCGTTTTCCTTCACGTTTGCTAGCGAGGCATTTGTCCCATTTGATCCATGTCAGTTTTTTCTCAACTGGATCACCTCCTATAAAAAACTTGTTGCGCATAGACTCAAGCTTCTTTCGAATGGCAACAGGCATCGGATATAAGGACATATAATATATAGGAAGATTACCAAGAACCGATCTAATTAATGAGAGACGACCACCAACGGATAAAAGCCGAGCTTTCCACGAAGACAGTTTCGAGGAAAACTTAAGGAGAACGGCATTTCAATTGAGACATCTGGCCATGTTACAACCCACAGGGACGCCGAGATACTTCAAGGGAAATTTAGCCGCCCACAACCGATGATGTTAGCCATATGAGTGACTTCCGCTTCATGGACACCAACCCCAAGGACAGAACTTTTGTGAATGTTGATTTGAAGCCCCGAAATGAGAAAAAAACATCTAAGCATGCTGATAAGATTTTGAGCATTTATCCATGACCAATCACCGAAAAAAATGGCATCATCCGCATACATCAAATGGGAAATACTCAAGTTATCTCTGCCAATGGTGACACCTTTGAAAAGACCTAGCGCCTCGGCCTTACACGTAAGGGCATGTAGACCCTCCATAGCCAATATAAAAAGGAAAGGAGACATCGGGTCTCCTTGTCTAAGGCCCCTATGAATAACGAACTCTTCCGTTTGAGAGCCATTAACTAACACGAAAGAACGGGAATTATAGAGGCAACCCCTAATCCACGCGCGCCAAGTAGAACCAAACCCAAGTTTATCCAGAATTAGATCTAAGAAATCCCAACGCAATGAATCAAAAGCCTTTTCGAAATCAACTTTGAAAACCATAAGCTCTTTCTTACGTTGACGATGCCACGCTAGCACTTCATTTAAAATAAGAGGCCCGTCAAGAATGTTTCTCCCTTTTATAAAAGCCGATTGCACAGGATTAACACAATCACTAATCACAATGCTAAGCCTATTAGCTAAAAGTTTGCCAATGATTTTGTATTGACATCCTATTAGACTAATGGGTCAAAAATCGGAAACGGACTTGGCATTATTGACCTTAGGAATTAGAGCGATGAAGGAGGAATTACAACCTTTTGGGAAAAGATTGGTACGAAAATATTCTGTCATGCTCGATGCACGGACTTAAATCGTATTCAATTCGCCTCAAATCCGAACGTGGTATAGATACTCTTCCGTCACCCGGTATCAATACATCGGGTCACACCACCGGAGCCTCTGTCATACACCCTACACATACCCCTATCCCCCACAATACCCTAGCTTTCGTCTCGATATGCCTTCACTCACCACATCCGACGACGCACATCACCCAGTCCATTGTGCGCCTCTCGCAATCTCACACGCCTCCTCAGCCTGCGAGCATCTACCCTGCGATCTCGCATCGTATCAACTGTCAAGAACGCCTATGCACCCACGAGTGGGCAATGACCACGCGTGCTCGATGCTTCGCTAATTCGACGCTGCTTAAACGCTCCCCAACATAGAACCTCCCAGCACCCTTTCACCTCTCGGAGGGTTTGACTCAACTCCACATATCCTCCACCTCCTGCTGCTGTAGAGACGAATACACATCCCTTGCTCTGTAGATCGGACGCATCTTGCAGACGACCCCCATCTCTGTTAGGCGTCTCCTTAAGAGATGCCATGAAAGAAACTAGTATTTTCTGTTCACCCTTCTAAAGCCCATTTTATCCTAGCTTTTTGAGCTATATCTTTCACCTCAACACGCTCTAAGTCACCCAAAACCATGAGGGAGTCTCTACGGTTTTTGAAATCTTCCTCACTGGCAATACCGAGATCGACCTTAACATCAATGGAACTAAGCTGATCTAGGTGTTTGTTCTTCAAATCAAGAGAGACCGCCTTTTTCGAACCAAGCCATCCACGAATAACATTTTTAAGGTGTTGTAATTTTTTCTTAAACTGAACCATTCCATTATCATTTGCAATGCCATCATTAGTCCAGTCGTTGACAACTGAGAATCATGAAATCCCTCCATCTCCATCAAGAATGGAACAAAACGAAAGGAGGTCGGACCATAATCAACATGGAGATTCTTCAAAAGGATAGGTCTATGATTCCTGGGATACCTTCTCTAAAATGACACCTGTAAATAGGATAATACTCGTAAATTATCCGAAACCAAAATCGATCAAGTTTGCCTATCTTGGAAACACCACTTATCAGTCCATGTGAAGTTATAACTCATAAAAGGAATATCATTAAGGGACGAATCCTCAATGAAACTTGTTAAAAGCTTTGCTTGGCTATCAATAAAAATGAGCCATTCTTTCATAGCATCTCGAACTTTCATTATTTTTATGTCTCCATCACAACCACAATGCCATCCCAAGACACAATCAAATTCGACAAGGAATCAGAAACAAGTTTCTTTTCTATAGATAGAAATATATATGATAGATTTTTTTGAATGGAGTATTAAGACAAAATTAATATAAAACATATACTAGTTTCCAAGATCCAATCGTAATCGGATTCCACTATGGACTTGATTTTAAATAAAAATATTGATGGTCCTAAATATACAAAACTATATAGTACTTGAAACTGATTAGAAAATGTGTAATTGTTCTAGATACAGATATGTGGTGTCAAAACTGTATAATCTTATAGTATTTTACCATATTGGTAAAAACATAATTTGAAATCGATAGTTAGGTGCAATGGTACATGATTAATCATTGCATGGAAAAGTCGTAAACATGCGGTTAATCTGTTGCCCGTTTGCATTCTCCTACTATGTAACCGTTCTTATAAATACTAAACAATCACTTTATTCAGTTTAGTATCTGTTAATGTAGTATTATGAAAGAAGAGTGCTATTATTGGTACCCTGACTCTTTAAATAATACAAGAAAAGTACACAAAAAGTACAAAACATGTTTTTTGTTCCTCAGTTTACAGTGCAACACAATTTTTTTATCAGTTTTTGTTTCGTATTTTTTGTCAGTTTAATACATTTGACTTGTTAAACTTTATAATTTTTATTCTGCATTTTCTGTTTTATAGTTTTATAATATAAAAAAAATTATAAAAAATAAAAAAAATAAAAAATAAGAGGGTATAAATAGCTTTTTAGGAGGTATTTATAACCTTACCCATGAAAGAATGACATCTTTTGCTATGATTTGTTTCGTTAATTATGAATGCAAGTAGTTGAAATAAAAGTATTTGTAATTGCAATTTTATTCCCATTGTTCCATATTAGATCAAATTTGCAACATTTAGTAGGGTTGTAATCCAACGCGGAGCAAAACTTTGTTCACGTGCATTCGTTTAATTTTAACCGGATAAACGGACACTGTCAAATAAAAAACGGAATCTTTTGTTCATGTTCGATTATTAAGAAAATAAGGTTGTTCATGTTCGTTTATATTCGTTCATTAAGCACTAAACTGTTATGTTAGTCTTCATATCTCTACTACTTTATAAAGCATTTAGCCCATTTTCTAAAAATAGAATTAAGTAAAAAACATTTCTTCTTTAGGAAAGTTTATGCATACGTGTTTTTAAAAGTCATTCAAAAGGCTAGGAGTATAGATATTCACACCAGATTTAATTAATGCGTTTGTAACTTGCATGCATTAACTTGCATTCATTTGTAACTTGTAACTTGCATGCATTAACTTTCATTCGTTTGTAACTTGCATCTGTTAATAAAAAGCCCATTTAAAAGTCTGTTACGTTTTATCTATATCTATATATACTACATTATAAAGCATTTTCACCCATTCTTGAATGTTAAAAATGTAAGAATACTCTTCTTCAATGCTAAGTTTTGTAACCATCGACATTTAATTGTGTAAATGCCTTTGGAGTTACAACTTTTATAATCAATGCTATTCATGATGAAGTTACAACTCTTATGATCAATGCTTAAGTTACAAAATAACACATATATATAGGCATACATACACACTTGATTCACATATATATATGCACACACGATCCGCATGAAATTCAGATTTGATTAACTTCTATTTATGCATCTACAGACACGATTAACATGAAATCATATATCTCATCAACTTCTCATTATGTATTCAGCACTAATATTGTTTTTATTATGATTTGTAATCACAGGTACAACTTGCTGCAGAAGGTAGATTGTGCATACTAGCTTCATGTCGGTTTTGGTTTCTAATAGTCAAGGAATAGTCCAAGGTAAATCTTGAACCATAACATGTATATTATCTTTGGAAGATTGATTTAGAAAAAAAGAATAGGTAATCAAACATTCGTGTTATTGATTCCATATATTTTTTAACTGTTTATGCATTCAATTCGTGATGAGTTACCTAACTCCATGCATGCATGGATAAATGTTGAAGCAGTCCCAAGAGTTGAAGCAAACACACACTACGACAGCCATTAGTCGTCCTCAAGTGTATGTCCAATTACACAGGTTTCAATTTTTATGTTAGATTCAAGTATTATAACTTTTGACCTTTTTGTGACAGTATCCTCTCTGTCTAATTAAGGTGAACTCGATGTACGATCTGCTTTAAAAAAAGCACGGGATTTTATACAAAAAGCTAAAAGAAATTTGGAAAGAAGCTTAAGTATAATTAAGGGTTTAAAATCTTAAGAGTTACAAACATTGCGCTGCAATTAACCGTCGCCCGAAACCAATATCGACAACATGCTCTTTGTGTGGTCACGTGAATAACGAGAATAGCTAGGCCCATGGGTTCTTTTTTTCGCTTTTTTTGTATACTACATTATAAAGCATTTTTCACTCATTCTTGAATGTTGAAAAACCTAGGATACCCCTAATTAATGAAAAATACTACATTATAAAGCATTTTTCACCCATTATTGAATGTTGAAAATTTACGTTTTAAGACCATTAAATGCCATTGGGAGTTACAACTCTTATGATCAATGTTATTTATGATGGAGTTACAACTTTTATGATCAATGTTATTTATAATGGAGTTACAACTCTTATAATCAATGCTATTTATGATAGAGTTACAATGCTATATACTTGAGTTAAATGACAAAGTGATAAATTTTCGAGACCGGGATTGATCCTTATGGAACAAGATTCTTGCATCGCACCAACCGCGACTTCAATAACATGTTCAATGCTTAAAATAAGTAAAACTTTAATTTTGTGTTGATACATTTACAAATGATAGAAAACCGTACATAGATACATCAAAAGAAAAAAACACAAATCCATGCTAACTGAATTTTTTAAAAACTATACACCGCATCAACTAGGCGCGGATAATTGTCTATTAAATATAACACTTAAATTTATTATTATTACTACAGTTTTAAATGACTAATTCAACTTAAAACGACGTTATGAGAAAACAATGCAACCATGCCACTAAAGTAAATTGCACCAATGCAACCATGCCATTGAAAAAATTATCCGCCATCAAATTTTGATTGAAATTGAATATGAAATAGTTTACGATAAAGTTATTCCCTAAAATTTCCGTCACGCGTAAGGTCGCTATCATTAAATTGGTAACTTGTAACAACCACTAAACACTTGAAAGTTGTAACAGCCATCCAGAAAATCGGTACTAAAATTTGGACTTATAACATTTAATGAAAATGTAACCATCAGTGCAATATTGAAGAAAAATCATATTGCTATAAATCAGAAAATAAACACTTTAATTTTGAAGTCAAACATTGTACTATCATAGTATCATTAAAACTTAATTTTGAAGTTCATAAATTTAATAGATTTTTTATTACCTTTCATAACAAAAAAATGTCTAATTAGTAAAACCATAAGTCAATAAAATGAATATGTATAAGCTTTTTATAATGTTACTATATGCATAAGCACGGAAACAAGCTAATTAACCCCCGTTGAACATTTTTATTTCCCTACTACAAAATCAATCCTTCCGAAAGACCTTACTATTGCTTATAGTTATTTTAATTAAACATTCATTCATAAAATTACTGTTAGAAAAAACGTATAAATGAAAAACATTTGTTCGTCACAAAATTAGTCACCGGGTACCCGCAGCCGCATTGCACGGGTACCATGCTAGTTAGCTTCTAATAAGTGTAGGGTCTTAATGTTAAGTTTAAACTTATCATTAGTCAAGTAGTATTAGGATGGGTCGTTGGATTTGCTTGTGTCCCAAGCCCAACCCATTCTCTTTTTTGGAACCGACGTAGGGCATTAGTGTCGGTGTTTTCTTCCCCTGCAGCTCTATAAAAGGAGGTGGGGGGGGGGGGCTTTAGATCACTTCTTCAAGATTCTTATGTAGAAATGCCGTTTTTACATCAAGCTGCTCCAGCTCATAATCTTTACACGCAGTCAATGCAAGTATAACCCGAATAGATGTGTGTCGAACTACCGGAGAAAATACTTCATTGTAATCAATAACTGCCCTTTGTGTGAATCCACGAGCCACCAACCTTGACTTGTACCTAGGCTTTTGGACATCTTCAATCCCTTCTTTTATCTTAAATAGCCATTTGCAGCTCATCCGCTTTTGCCCAGCTGGATGATCTACTAACTCCCAAGTCTTGTTCTTCCTCAGAGAATCCATCTCTTCTTTCCATAGCAACTTTTCACATAGTAAAGAACTGTAATTCACAAGAACTGCTCTTAGGCATGTCAATGTGTTCATGGTATCTTCTTCCACGCTGCAACAAACGCGTAAGCACCATATTAACTTTCATCTCTCAACCTCAAAGGTCTCGTTTCTTGTCCTTGGCTCTCTATCCCGAGCCAACTGATAATCTATGAGATCCGGTTATTTTGAATCAGTTACTTTGATCCCATGCATCTTCATCATCGCCATCTTCTTGATCTGTCTAATCTTCCTCAGGCGTATGATTATTTAACCTCTGTAGTTCCACCTCAACATGTAATTCCTCAACAGACTTATCATCACTTGTACCAGAATCCTTCAACTGTTCTTATGTACATACCCTGGCTTCAAATTCATTAAAGAGACACCCGCTCATGCTAGTGACTATTTTAGGTGATTCATCATCAAGCATATATAGTCTGTACCCCTTCACACCCTCAGGATACCCTAAAAGAACACATTTTATCGCTCTCGGCTCGAGCATACCTTATTTATCGTGTGGATATGCGATACATCCGAAAATCCTCAACATCCCATAATCACTTGGATGTCCCGACCACATCTCTATAGGTTTCTTTTTCTCAATCGCTCCTGATGGTGACCTATTTATAAGATATGCGGCCGTACATGTCGCTTCTGCCAAGAAGGTCTTGGGCAATCCAGACTGAATTAATAAACAGCGTACCTTATCCATGAGAGTTATGTTCATACGTTCTGCTACCCTATTCTGTTGCGACGTCCTGACAACTGTTAAATGTCTAGCAATCCCACTCTCAATGCATAGCTGCTCAAACTCATGGTTACAGAACTCAAGACCATTATTCGTCCTCGGCTTCTTAACCGTCCCCCTAGTCTGATTCTCTACGAACTGCTTCCACTCTTTAAACTTTCCAAATGCTTTGTGTTTGAACCTAAGGATATAAACCCATACCCTCTTGGAATAATCATCAACAATAGATAAGAAATACCTCTTACCTCCTAATGATTCCACCTGAGACGGGTCCCATAAGTCTGAATGAACATAGTCTATCACTCCTTGAGTAGTATGCCTTCCTACACTGAAACTGACTCGATGTGACTTTCCTAGAACATAATTCTCACAAAAATCAAGCTTACCTAGACTTTTCTTGCCAAACAGCCCTTGCTTTTCCAGCACCTATAGTCCCGCATCGCTGATATGCCCAAGTCTTTTGTGCCAAACCTACGTAAGACTGTCTTTTTCTTCAACACTAGCATTAAGCTCACCTGACATTGCATGGCCATCCAATGAGTAGACGCAATTATCCCTTCGTATTCCAGATAAAATAACTCTGGAACCATTAATCACCTTGACTTTGCCCAACTGCAATTTTACGGTAAATCGCTCTTTTTCAAGAGTTCCCAGCGATATCAAGTTTCTTTTCAATTCAGGAATATACCTGACATTGTGCAACACAAAACTTGACCCATCTCTCAATTGTATCCTTACCTTGCCAATACCTTTGATCTTACACTCCCTGTTGTCACCCAACTATACACTGCCCCAATTGCATTCCAGAAAATCAAAAAGTATATCTAACCTGGTGTGCATAGGTATGAAACATCCTATAATCAGGTGATCCAATCTAGCAGAGTCTGTGCGCTCATCACCATCATCACCTCAGAATCGTCATAAGTCGAACCACTAGAGCTTGGTTGCTCATCTTTCTTGACGTAACCTATTGACTTACTGCGATTATTCTTCGGACAGTTTCTCTTCAAGTGATCCTCAGATTGGCAAATATTGCACTTGAGTCTTTCACCTCGAGACTTTGATCTTGACTTTCCCCTTGAATGACGTGAATCCCTACGATCAGTTATTCCCCTCACATATAACCCTTCACCATCATCCCCCTTTGCTTTAGACCTTTCTTTGATTTCCTTTGAATTTAGTGTGGCCATCACGTTCTCCAAAGTCAAAGCTTCTCGTCCATAGAGCAAAGTATCCACAAAGTGTTCGTATGATGCTTGTAAAGAAGTGAGTAATAATAAAGCAAGATCTTCATCCTCGAATTTTACCTTAATATTTGCTCAATCAAGAACGATTTTGTTGAACTCATCTATATGCTCGAAAATCTTTCGTCCAGCAGGAATGTAGAACGTATACAACTTCTTCTTTAGGTACAACTTGTTGGCCAATGAATTTTTCATGTACAAATTCTCAAGCTTTGACCAAACCCCCCGCTGGAGTCGTCTCTCCGGTAACTTCTCTCAGAACCTTGTTACCTAAACACAAAATCACGGCACTGTTAGCTTGTTTGTTTAGCTCAACTTTAGTTTGAGCTTTCATATCCGCGTATAGAACCTCCAAAGCTGCTTCACATCCATGTTGGATTAATAAATCACGCATCTTGATTCTCCATAACCCGAAATCACCAGGTCCATCGAATTTTTCGATGTCAAACTTAGCTCCCGTCATTCTTTAACCCCTTTATTAATTTGCTAAACCTTGTGAAAAACCTTACAATCACAAATCAACAAAGTCCCTTGTGCAATAACACTTCAAAAGCAATCAACTTTACTTTTTGTTTACTAAAGAAACAAAAAATATTACTTGTTATTTATCAATTGATACATCCTTGAAACCTTTTATTTTTCCCTCCAAATCAATTAAAAATAACCCTTTTAAAGTTATAGTAAATAAAACCAACCACCTGCTTATCCCTGTTTCTTTTTCTTCGTTGACAAAAGAAATAAAAACAATAGCAGAACGTTCGATCTTCAATAAACCAAAAACCAAACAAAACCTTGAACTTTCTTTAGCCCGTGCCGATACCCTCGACAACACGAAAATGCAAGAACCTTTGAAGAACTCTTACCGTCGACAAATTGATAAACTCGATAAACTGAAAACCAAAAAACAACTTCAAAGAACCCTTAACTTTCAACACTAACCTGATGCGCCTTCTTAATGTTCTGAACCGAACTTAACAATCCTTTTGTTGTCGTTAACTTTGAAAACCGAACAGACATGCTCTTTCAAAAAGTAAGCGATCAACAAAAAAAACATTCAAAACTCGAACCTAGATTACCAAAGAACTCGCGAACCAAAGCTCTTGATACCACTTGTGGAACTTTACAACCTACAACCTGGAAATCTAGCACTGATAACTTGATCTTTAAAGAAGACACACATCTATTCGGGTTATACTTGCATTGAGTGCGTGTAAAGATTATGAGCTGGAGCAGCTTGATGTAAAGACGGCATTTCTACATGTGAATCTTGAAAAAGTGATCTACATGAGGCAGCCACCGGGATATGAACAAGGTAACAAGGTATGTTTGTTAAAGAAATCTTTTTATGGTTTGAAGCAGTCACTTAGGCAATGGTATAGGAGGTTTGATGAGTACATGCTGAGCAACGGGTTCAAGCGTAGCAGTTACGACATGTTAATACAAATAATATCTAAAAACGTTATTTATATTTTTCGACCTCTCAACGTTTTGATAATAACAAAATGTAAAAACGTTTACAATAAAATTAAACGTTTACAAATTAATAATCGTAAAATTCCATTTCTAAGATTAGTGATCACTTAAGGTATGAACAAACAAACCATTAAGCATGATTAGTGATCAAGAAAATATTTTTCTCATCTATTACATTTTTACAAAAGATTTTCACAAAATTAATTATACAAAATATTTTCTAATTAAAAGAAAAGTTTTATTAAAAACTTAAAATTTGTAATTTAAATTTCCCCCCTGAAACGGAAACTTCTATACCAGATATAACCTTCCTCAGAAAAAGACAAAATAGGGAGCAGAGTCTACTGGCGGCCCCCTTATAGGCCTGGCGGCCCCCTTATATATATGGGGACGTCGGGACCACCGCTAATTACCGTTGGCTTTTCCTGTCTATAAATACTGGTCCACCCCTTGCTGAAAATCAGACCTCTTTGCACGAATTTTTTCACACTTCTTTCTCTCTCTAAAAACCTTCTTTCTCTCACTAAATATCTTGATCACTAACATCTCTTGATCTTGTTTCAAGTGATCTAATTTCTTCTTCTCATCTCTTCCCTCTCTTTTAAGTGCAAGAGAAGAACACTCGTATTGGCCAAGAAACGAAGTGTTGATTAGTGATCTCTCCTCCTTTCTTCTAAGTACCAAACCTCTATTGTAATTATCTTATGTATTTGTGTGATTCAGATAGTGTGTAAATCCGATAGTGTAGATCTAGTGATTGTGTATTAATTGTGAAGTGGTAGATTGGTTCTAGCTAAGATTAGGACTCGACATCTAGCTTAGTGTCGGAAAATAACATAAGCGACGTGTAAACGGTTTTATCCGCCTAAAGGGAGCTTGTTGACATAGTGAAATCTCGAGTTAGATACTCGGGGAGTGGAGTAGGACGAAGAGGTGCTTCGTAGCCGAACCACTATAAAATCTTGGTGTCTTGGTTTGGTTGTTCCTTTCCTTATCTCTTTACATTATTATTATTGTTATCTAGTTTTAGTTTAGATAGTTATTGCTTGTTAATATTATGGATTGGTTAAACATATAACTCGGATCTAAACATTTTTGAAAGCAAACTTTTAAAACGGAAAACGAACCTGTAAACTATTCAACCCTCCACCTTCTAGTTTCCACAATTGGTATCAGGAGCCAAGGTCACTCAAGATTTGTAAAATATACTGTATTTTAAAACTTAGATCGATCTATGGATTCCGACAAATATCTAGAAGGGCAATCCATGCAAAGACCACCACTTTTTGAAAGTGATAGTTTTATTTATTGGAAAAATAGATTCGAGACATATGTTAAATCAAAAGATCTAGATCTTTGGCATGTTATTACCAATGATGATTTTCAACCTATTGTACAAAATCCGGAAACCAAATTAGATGAGGTTATCCCTTTTGAAAAACAAACTGATGATCTCAAAAAGAGACTTACGAAAAATAATGAAGCCAAAATGGTTATTTATAATGCTTTGCCAATAAAAGAATATGAAAGAATTTTCATGTGTAACACAGCAAAAGAAATTTGGAAAACTTTGTTAATCACCCATCAAGGTAATAACCAAGTCAAATGTTAGCCTTAAAATATGGTGACAAACACGGAATTATATTAGTTTATTTATAGCGTGTCACATAGGGACTAATAATGACTAGTTACGATAGTTATGTGGCACTAGGACTATAAATACCCCCTCCATACTTCCATGGAGGGGGTGAAGTTCACATTTGTAAAAGTGTGTGTGTGTGTTTTCTCTCTAACACATATACTCTTCCCATCTCTTTAACCTTTCAACTCTAATAAAATGGCTATTCATTTATTTCACATTATCCAACCTCTAAATCTATTTTAATCCTTGTTCTTGTATGTCTTTTATAATCTACAGAATTTCGCCCTGAAATTCAACTCAAATCATCGAATCACAACATTGACAGGAAATTCCATTCCTCGATGAATCACATCAAATCACTAGGGTTTAGTCTTTTCAAGCAAGGTTAATTCCGATTCCTCTA
>BQNB010156170.1:0-15298 GCA_026074375.1 Tanacetum coccineum | reverse complement strand
AAAGGCAGCAGAAAGAAGATGATTGGTAGTAAAAGAATAGGGAAACAGCAACAACAAGACTCTTCAAAGAAACAAAGAATGTAGGATGACAAAGAGACAGATAAAGTTGAAGAAGTTGAAGAAGTTGATGAAGCTGAGCTGAAAAAGCATTTGGTGATAGTCAAAGATGATGATATACCACTTGCTACCAAACCACCAGTGATTGTTGAATACAAGCTTCTTAAAGAAGGAATAATGGTACATTATCAGTTGATAAGAGCAGATGGAAGTTCCAAGAGATATACTTCAATGATTAGGATGCTTCAAAGCATTGACAGAGAAGATTTGCAGACTCTTTGGAAACTGGTCAAGATAAAGCATGGTGATACAAGGCCTGAAGATGAACATGAAAGAGTGTTGTGGGGTGATTTAAAGGTCATGTTTGAACCAAACATAAAGAGTGATGTATGGAGAAATTTACAAGGATACAAAGTGACTGTTTGGAAGCTGTTTGATTCATGTGGAGTGCACTTTGTAAGGTTTGAAAATGTCCACAACTTTTTGTTAGTTGAAAAGAGATATCCCCTCACACCAATCACAATCATAAATATGCTTAACAAGAAACTTCAAACTGATTATTGGAATGAGATGTGCTACCAACTACTCAAGCTTATGGTAAAGCAGCAAAATGGTCAATGAAAGGTTTGAATGCATCTTCCTGATAGTGATGAAGACTTTTAACAAAGAAACTTGAAGATTCAGAAGATGAACATCAAGTTTAGGGGAGGATTGTTGGAACTTAAAAGACTTCAAGGATTCTTAGAGTTACTACTGCTTGTGTTTATTAGTGTTGCTGGTACAAAAGGTTTATGCTGCTGATTACATTTGCTTGAATACTTACTACTGTCAAAAGGATAAAGACGGTTTAAAGAGATAAAGATTATTTGGAGAACAAGAATACTTGTGAAGATAAGTATTGAGATATTTTTGTACAAGATATGTATAAAGTATTTGTTTAAGAGATTACGTTTATCTTTAGAAAAGATTATGATATCTAAGGAATGTATTGTAAGCCGACTAGGACTCCTTAGTCTATAAAAGGAGGATCTAGGGCATTAGTTAACATACACAAGTTTATAAGTTGTCAAGTCGATTTAGAAAAGCTTCAAGGTTGTAAACCCTAGTACTGGTGAAGAGTACTCGTATTATTGATCTAATATATTGGAGCGTTTGGTTATATCTTTGTTCATTCACGATTACTATTTTATTCATAATACTTCTAGGTATTAAGGTGTAGATTCCGCATACACTTTAGTATACATACAAAGTTTCTACAACAAGTTATTTTGGATTTATCCAAGGTAATTTAACCTTAGACAACCTAAGGAATCGATCAAGGATTGGGATCAACAGAAAACTTCCAAATTTTAACACTAGAAGAATTATGGTCCCTGAAAGTGAAGTTGTCAATGAGTGTCTTCAACTCACTGAGGCGCCCTCTGACCCTGAGTCTTTAAAAGAATCAGGCTCAGAACCTCAAACCCCTCTACCTCTACTGAAAAATCTTTAGGGAGCTTCTCCAAGATCTTATTACTTCTAGAGTATTAAGGTGTAGATTCCGCATACACTTTAATATACACACAAAGTTCCCACAACAAGTTATTTTAGATTTATCCAAGGTAATTTAACCTTAAGACATAAATCCCCAAGCAGTAGTAACAACATTTACTCAAATCGAAAGTAAACTACTAATAGCGCTTACGCGACACACAACACTCTAGCACAACCAACACCCCCACCACACACACACCACGCAACACACAAAAAGAGACGCCGCTCCCCATACCCCCCTCTAGTCGATCTACGCGCACCTCCGACATACCATTACTACACTATACGTACTTACTCACACATCTCTTCGTACCTTATACAGAGTGCAGACTCATTCAATCATCTCAATTGTTCTAACACTCTACTGAACACTGCATAAAGCTATACAGCAACTCCAGCCTCTGTCGAGTCCAAACTCACTTAACATAAGCAGCACTAATAATCATAAGAACTGCACAGATACTCAACCTTGCAAACAAGCGCCAGCTCTACATCGACCTAAATAGAGACACATCCTTGTGTGTCTTCAGCATCACACCTCTAGCCATCACGATAGGAATTTACACACACTACCTCTCACTGCATCTCTTACAATGCTCTAGAACAAGATGTAGACAGTAGTATTACAGTCACTTATGGATGAGGGTGACTCTCTCTCTATGTGCGAGAGAGAGAGATAGAGCGAGCGAGAGTGACGAGAGGGCAGTATGGTTTAATGTTAGATTGACCATTTGGGTGTTTGTGTAGGTTTGGTGGGAGAGTTGGGTTTTTGTGTTGAGAATGGAAAAATAGTGTTTTATTCAACCTATCTCTATATCTATACTCCTATAATGTATAGAATTTGGGAGGTTTATGGTGGTGTTGGATGTAGGGGATGTGGGATTTATTGCGGAGTAGAAGATAGAGAAACGAGGAGGTATGAGGGTGTGGTGTGGTTAATTGGATATTTGGTGGATGGATAAGGGAAGATATTAACTGGGTGCATGACTCACTGATTTGTACAGAAGTGTTTGGTAAAGCTGATTTATGGATGGTTGAGTGAAGTTTTTTGGGAGTGTAAATTAATACTAAAACAGAATGAGTCTATATAGTTATAGGTGAATTTTGTGGTATGTAGTACCAGAATTGTGTATTGAGTGAGAGCGATAGAGAGATGATGAGATTTGTATGGATATTAGTTGTGGAGTTTGAGTTTTGGTAGAATCAGGTGAGTGGTAGTTCTAACAAGATTTATTGATTTGTATTGGAAGGTCGAGAGCGATTGTGTTGTTTAGTAGAGACTAGTATTTATAAGGTGTTTTTTTTGATGAATATGGAGCGGAATATATAGTGGACTATTATATCTCAGGTGATACATAGAGTTGGTGAAATGATTATGTTGTGTATGTATAATGAGATTAGACACGGTCCATATATATATGAGGTAATTTATTATATAAATTTATGTATTGTGAGAGATCTAGTAAGAGCGTCGTATCTAATAAAGGTTCTATAGAAATGATACAACACGATGAATACATTGTGTTGTTAGTAGGGGGAGTTGATTTGTGTTGGTTGTTTATTTGTATATGGAGTGGATGTGGTTGATATTGTGGGGGTGTGTAATTAGGGTTAGGATGGGGGTTAGATAGAATAGTGGAATGTTAGGGGGTGGAGAGATGGTTGTGATAAGGGTGTTTTGTTGTGATTTTGGTGTATTGTATAGATGTTGAATGTTTTTTATTTTTTGTAGAGATTTAAGGAGGTTTGGGGGGTTTTTGAATGATAGGGGGGTTTTTGAGTTATGGTATAGTGTTTTAGTTTTTTTATAGTTTATTTAAAAAAGATTGGGTATTTAGTGTTATATATATATATATATATATATATATATATATATATATATATATATATATATATGTGTGTTAGTGTTTTGTTTGATTGTTAGTGTTTTTTGTTTTGTTTGATGGTTATTTATATTGTATTATTTTTAGTTGAGTTTTTTGAAACCCATGTTAGTGCTAATTTACAAAACTCTTAAATGAATCTACCATTAGTATTTGATCAAAGGATATTTACAATTGTCAAATTTATGTAAATAATAGAAAGATTAGGTTAATATTTTTAAACCTAAAAGGGCAATTCTGGTATTTTGTATTTTCCTTAAAAAATGCTAAAAATCTAAAAACCCACAAATAAAAAAAATTGTCGACCTTTCATTATTTGGGAACAAAATAACTGATATCCACCATCTTCTCCCCCATCTCAACCCTAGATCTAATCAAAAGCTTCAGTCACCACATCTTCATCCAAATAAACATATATCATCGTCATCGAGACCATTTATACCAGATACCCAATCAATAATAAGAACATTCCTCTTTAAACCCATGCAACGTATGTAAAGAGCAAAATCTGGTGACCCATAAATCAGATCGCCACCATGATCGTTTTCATCAACATTCCTTCATAATGACCTGAAAATAGTAATGAGGGGGATATCTATTAAGCATGCTGTGTATAATCGCTGAAGAAATATCACAAGCAGAAGGGTTCAATATGTTCATTTCGTCATCTAAAGGAAAAGGTAAATATATTTTTATTCTTAATTAATTTATAATAACAATTATATTAAAAAATAGAATTGTCTTATCTTTTGCAAAAGCATCAAACGTATTCAATGATATTCATTTATTGCAACTAAAAAGGGGATAAGGGCATTGGCTAATGGTGTAATGGCTAAAAGTTGTTCACTTTTCAATTTTGTTGGTTGTCTTTTCAATAATTCAATAATGGCTTTTGCAACTTGTTTACGTTTTTAGTCAATGGCATATGGCTAAAAGTATCTATCAATATATCCCATTAATAAGCTACTGGGAGGGTGATTTGGTTAAAGTTTTCATTTGGGATAAGTTTGCTAAGACAAAATTTTGAACTTGTTTAGGATAAATTTCTTTTTCTCACCATACTTTCATCATGATCACCTAATTAGGATAAATTTGCTAAGACAAATTTTTAAACTTGTTTATGCAGGGAACTTTCTGTCATGTACTAAGCCATTAAAAATCTAATCTCGCAGCTTTTTGAGATGAAGCTACATCTCCATCTAACATCGAAACAAATCAGTCTCAACAAAGGTTTGTTTGCATAACTCAACTTATAACCTATCAAATTATTTATAGTTATTAATAACTTCATGTTATTTGTATGTGATTCGTAGTAAAGTTTTATAGTGAATGTAGTATGCTCTACCAAAAGGACATGTAAAGATTAAATTCGCGTTATGAGTAATTTCGTCTCTCAGGTTTCGTTATGATAATGTTTTGGTTAGATTCTGCAACCTAGCATGCAACGAACAAAACACACCAAAATTTATAACGCAAACTAATGTATCATGAAATGTACGCTCGAAACAGATTGTAAATTAGTCAACTAGACTCTCTTTAATGTCTTAGGTACCTGGTTGTTTAAGAAATCTAGTTACTGCCATTGATGAAAACAAATGTATATGCAGCATCTATTTTAGTTATAATTTTGATGTCACACTGAGTCATAAAAAAGTACGACACGACCTGTTTTATATATGACTAAGTTAGGTCATTTAGTATGTAGAACAAATCATCTAAGCTATCCGCTAGAGTTTAAAGGTTAGAAAAAAATTCAATAAAAAGTTGAGCATATGTGATTTAAGTGTTAATATAGATTCGAGACAATTATGTAATAGTTTAATTTTTTATCTTTCTATCAACATAGTTTTAAGAATTAATTTAACAAGGCATAAAATGATCAAACTAGTTTTTGTTTGTGTTAGTGGAATGACTCAATCATACTAAAGACGAATGGAGTAGCGAATAATATCAACATTTGCACTATAGTTTTATAGATGCCCGGGATATTATGTTTTTAGAAGGCTGTGCACATATATTTTCGATTAGGGCGTGCATATATTTTTTCTGCAAGACGTACACATATGTTTTACGAGATCCGGGATTGAGTTTTCGTGATTTAATTATGAAGTTTTATGTGGCACTGCAACATACATGTTATTTGAAAAGGATTGCACTATAATGTTCTACTGAATTTATGAAAAACACAGCGCACATATGTTCCTTGAAAGGCGGTTGCACATATATTAGTTGATGATATGAAGGATGAGGAAGTAGAATAGTATCACACATGTTCTTAAATTGGTGTTTCACACTTAAAGTTTAACAATATAGCTTGACACGAATTGTATTATTATTTGATATCAAATTTTGTTATACTAAATATCTGTGTGTGGGGGTCTTTGGTTTGTTATAAATTTTTAGAGATTACATGTATGTGTTATGTTTTTTGTCATAAATTTCAAATATCAAAAAATGTACAATGAAAACATGTGTGCAATTATCATTTTAAGCAAAAAAAGTGTGATGTCTAAACAATTGTACTCACAAGAAACATATGCAAATTTACAATATTAAAAAAACACATATGCACCTCATTTTTTTAAAAGGTATACTGAAAAAAAATTAATTACAAAATTTAAAGAAATTAAAAAACGATTTTTATCTAAAAAATATCAAAAAGAAAATTAAAATGTATTTGACTATTATACCCTTTTAAATTAAATTAAAATATTTAATAATACTAAACTCTTATTGGTCTAAAATAGTTCTGTAAAGTTCTGCACTTAAAATGGGTTCTCAATATAACGCGCCCCTATATATATATATATATATATATATATATATATATATATATATATATATATATAAAAATATATATAATAATAATATATAATAAAAGCTTACTTCCCTTACTTAAATTTTACACTTGTTTATATAAAAGTTATTTATATAAATACTAGAACTTTTCCTAAGACGTCGTGAATGACACGGTGGTCTTTAATTTTTTTATGATTTTACATAATACCATATTTCATAACATTGAAACTTATCATAGTCCGCCAATCCCGTTAGTTACCTTACCATTCAACTCCAATTTTGAAAACCCGCCTCACACTATTGAAACACCTACGCCATCTTGTGATCCATCACCTAGAATCATTCTGATTAATTGAAACACGACTTTAACCCGTCACCTCGTAACATTTCATCTTTAGAACGCGACTTTTAGAATTCGACTTATGTTATTTTATTTTACTCCGTTCAATTTGAAAGAAAATACCAACGATAAGACAAATAATGAGTTTCGCGGAGAGTGAGTAGATTGTAGCCCAACGAGTTAATAATGCTATTGAGGTTAATACTTAAGGAGAGACCTTCTCATCTTACCTGGTGAAACATAAGTTAGAACCTTCTTAGACTATTATTCCCTAAAGAGATTTGTAGTTTTACTTTCCCTTCTAAACTTTTATTGCACTACGTGGATGATTTAAATTATCTATCAAATCTATGTGTCGTGAACACTTCATCGATGTTACTTTAACTCTCTATTTATTTATGCAAGCCACTCCTTAAACTATTATAGCCCTTCAAACATTTTACAACCACTTTATTAAACCATTTCACTATCACTTTAAAGAACCATTTTACTATTGTAATAGACTAAGTTACTATCTTATAAACTAATCTCTTACCATCATACGAACCATATTAGCTATTACTTAATAACCCATTTTATTATCACCATGAAGATTATCTTACTTTCATCTTATGAATTTTTACTATTTCACAAATTTTTCATAAAGTGATTTACTATCATACGTCAACTAACTTGCTACCATTTTATGAACCAATTCGTTACCATCTTATAAACAATTTTCATATCATCTTATAACCTATATTTCCATCATCTTATAAACTACCTCATTATCATCTTATATACCACTTTGCAATCATCCCAAAAACTACGTTACTATCACCTTATGAATCATCTTGTTTTTAATTTATGAAACCATTTTTCATCACATAAATTGTTTTACAATCACCCCATGAGCTATTTAGCTATTGTCTTGTAAACCATCTTACGGTTATCTCAAAGACCATTTTGTTGTCATCCTATAAACTACATTGTTTCTATCTTGGGACTTATTTTATCACACTATAAAACCATTGATATCGCTCAAATTATACATGTTTTTATATGCGTTATCAATGCTTTTATGTATATTTATTGGTTAATTATAAGAACTTTCGGTACTTAATCGATTATATTTGATATTGTAGGTTCTAGGTATGTGTCGTTGAAGAAAATGGAAGAATACACGAAGAAATGAAGCTTAAACGAAGAAAAAACTCAAGCTGAATGCTTCCCGACACCTGTTCATCGTTTTGGCCATAACTCAGTCATACGAACTCCGTTTGACGCGATACAAGCGGCCACGCGAAGAGAATTAAATTATCTACAATTTTGAAAAAGGCAAAGAACTAAAAATGATCAAAGTGTGTCGGTTCTGCCAAAAGTGCGGCACACTTTTCTGCCTAGTATGAATGCTCTTAAATGAGCTTGGCATTTATTACAACCTATCAACTATCCTTTATAGATCCTTCTTAGCATGAAATCAGGACTCCCTTGAGCCTATAAATACAGCCCTTATCCTTGCATAGCACACACAATTTGACCTTTTATGCGAAGAATCATACAACATTATAGGATGGAAAGTTGTCTGCTCTTGGCTTGACAAACCAAGGATCCAGAACACCGCCTGTCAAACGCACCATCACCTACTCATCAACCACACACCACTCATCACCATAAAATTTCTATTAACCAAAACCAACACGTACTCATACCTCATTCATCCATTTCCAATACACATAATCATCTAGAATCCTCTCAACAAGTATAATTAGAGTTTGAAAGTGTTCTTGGGGAATTTTGGTCGAACTTGCTTGATGTTCATCAATATTTCCAGGTTTTAATCCATCCAAAGAAGTAGCATTGAATGAATACGAGATCTATAAATATGAGACAGTGAAAAGTTTTTCATATTTTCCGGGTTACTTTGAATATATTTATAGTTTTTGTTGGAAACACTTATGAAACATCAAACATTTGCTCTTGAAGTTGGATAATAAATCTGTTTATCTTTGAATATATCTTTACTAATATTCATGATGAATTTTGATGTGTTTTGTATACTTATTGCTCATGTAGTATTCCATCTTGTTTGTTTATGCCATATTGATCCTATGATATGGAGCGTTAGGATATTTTTTATAAATTGGTAAAACATATTTTTATAAAGAATATAGGCCTGAAAAGTTTGCTTTATATATGTGTTTCTATCATTCATATAATATACTTAGTTAAAATAACTTATAAAGGTCGAAGGGCGATTCGTTGTTTATTAATCGCTATAATCGTACAGTACACTTAAAGGCCGAAAGGATTTATGGTAAACTTGGTAGTATGTTTTAATTATCCTAACCTGTAAACACTATCCTAAAACACTTCTAAGTATTAGTCATCATTTCCTAAACAAACATGCCTTAATCATTTGCTTGAATCATCTCTTAATCGCTTTCCTTACTATATTTGATATATGTACGTTTTGGTTAATTTGATCTGTGACAATCATTTTAGCCTTAGCACCTTAATTACAAACTGTAAAGACTTCAATTCCCATGGAACGACCTGGCGTCCATACCTAAATACTATATCCATCGATAGTGTATACTTTCGCCGAATGATGTATGGTTTTTAGGCCAAAATACGTTATTTCTATTATTACACAGACATATTCTATAGCTTGTAAAAACACACATCAAGTTTTTAACGCCGTTGCCGAGGATTTGTTTAGTTGTTTGCAGATTGTTTGCTAGTCTTGTGCATCTTACGTGTGTTTAAATCTCTTGAATTTTTCTGCTATTGCATAAAGTACGAAGCACGTCTCTATGTGTGCGCCGCACTTCCCCTGTTCTTGCTTGTTATTTTGCAGATTTATCCCCGAAATACGCCGGTTTCACACCAAAACCGCCGTACTTATCTTGTGACCTTGTCCATCTCGTGACTGATTAATTTCAATCCCAAAATTTATAAACTCACCGTACAATTTTCTGGAAAACTGAACCAAAAAATAGTTTTTCTTCACGAAGTACGGCGCACATCCAGTTTGTGCGCCGATTTACTTGAAAACCTAGAAAGTACGACACACTTACACCAAGTACGCCGCACTTTCTGTAAAATTTTCACCAGCAGAATCTAATTTAAAACCAAAACCATAACCCAAACCCAAACAAAACCCTCAAATTTCTAGTCTCATGTATTGATCATTTTGAAATTCATTTATATGAATTTATGCTTTTACAATATGATGATATTTTGGTTGTCGATTAAAGAAAAAATCAAAAAGATTTTTAATTCTAAATTATTTTTGCTTATTTTTTATTAATGGCATGTTCCTGTTCATATAATAAAACATGTGTTTTGTTAGTTTACTAGTTAGTTTGATAGTATTTCTTGCGTTGTATATGTGAAAAATAAAAAAATAAAAATTTTGAAAATTTGCAGAAAGTACGTGCCACACAATACAATTGTGCGCTCTAGGCACTTGCTCAATGCATATAAAAACATTAGTTTTGTACAAAAATAATAATCAGATACAATTTATTTTTATTTTATCAGCTGTGAGTATTTGTAATTTGTTTTTACATGCTTGCTTGTTTGTGTATGTTTGCTTGCGTGATTTTTTTTTGTCAAAACTATAAAAATCAAAAGAATAATGTTTTTCTTTATTTTCTTTTTGTTAATATGTTTATTGTGTGTTTGCTTGTGTTTGTTTATGCGAATTAATATGTGTCAGTAACTAAATAAATTGCGTTGATAAATAAAAAAATGTGTAACACCCCAAATTTGGGTCGATAGCGAATAAGGTCCATGGGGCGTGTTATTCATAGATCAGATAACACAAGAAATATATAGACGACAAAAAGTCGTTTGACAAAAACATGATTTAACAAAGTAATTGACTTTTACAATAAGTACCCGCAAGGCCTAACTCATGCTCCTTTACATGTAATCAAATCTATATCAAAGAGGGTTCTTTTTTCAAAACCATAAAACAACAATAACTAAAACCTAGAAATGCGACAAACTCTTTAATACGCAACATGTACATCCTATCAAAAACCACCAATGTACCCATCCACCTCGTGCTTATTGATACCCCTGAAAAAGCAGTGCTTTCTAAAACGTGCACCCATGAATGTTGGTGACATTGCATAGTCGAATGATGAAATCATATATTTGTAAGATTGCCCACAAATTATATCCAAGTGATATGATAATGCAACAGATGCAGACATCATATAAATGTAATTACGTTGCTCTAAGCTCATGACACTGAAAGCTACGGTAATGAATTACCAAATTAATGGCCTACAATGCGGTGATGTTCTAACCCGCAACATCCTATATTCGACATGGTATACGTTTATTTATCTAGTGATAGCTAATCACCCGAACGGGGTTTTCAAACCCAATAGATCTATTCATAACATTCGCGCTCACAATCCAGCAATTGACAGTTCATGATAATGGGCTCAGATATAGGTTATCGCTACTTAGGCAACACGTAATCATAACATGAAACTTAACCACTTATGTTCCAATTAGTAAAGCATTGCATTTTTTGTCACCCCAAAAACTTTTGATAATACAAAAGAATTAAAACGTGGGCCTATGAACTCACCTTGAGTGAGTAATGCCAAGATATAATCACAAATAACGCGCCCCCGCGAATTGATCGAAAATGCAACCTAATTAAATATAAAGACGTATAAGTACAAATCACATTTCAGTTACACCTACCATTCATAAAGTCTATATAGCCTAATCACCAATCTAATCATGCTTTTTAACGTTAAAACATGTTTATAAAATTTAAAAATGTTTATAGGATGACAGTAAGCCTTTAATCTGGTGTTTTAATAAACTGTCATAACACAGTGTTCCACTTTTATCCCTAATCCAGTATAATCGTTTACTCTTCTGTGTCTCTTTTGTACCATCTGAGGTTTATGCCAACATTCTTGATATTTTTGCAGTTGAATATTTTTGTGTACCAATATTAACATAGCCTGATGCTAATGTGTTATGTATGTACACCACATGGTGAACACAGTAACTTTTACTGTTCACATCAGACGTAATTTTTATTTAAATCGTATTTGTTGTCGTAAAACCCGTAAATGTCATATTTTATTCGTTATAGCTCCGTTTTTAACGATTCTTTCCAGCACGTTCTGCGAAGTTTGAAAGTTTTTATAATATTAATGAAGGCTTACAAAAATATAACTTCTATCATGGACTAGTAACTTTTATAAAATAGTTTTATAAAGTATTAATTTGTCGAAACTTGCGAAATTCATACTCTTTTCGTTATTTATGTAAAAATTACGATTCTTATCATTTTGGAATCCCTAAAAATAGTATATATTTGTTATTAAAAAAATATCCACACTTGCTGTTTATACAATATTTTATAAAATGTTTTATAAAAATTCTTTTACGACGTCCGATTAATAGCGTATAACATGTTTTTTACCTGTAACTGATTCGTTATTAATCCGTTTAACCAGTTTCTTACCATTTCGAATCATCGTGAGTCATACAATTTTATAAAAAACATAAAATATATCTTAAAAATTGGGATCTTGGACAGAATGTTTGGTGAGCTTGTTGAAATCCATTTTAACCTTTTATTATACGTTTACCACTTTTGTATTTAGCCACAATTCTCATATACCAAAGTTATGTTATAAATCATACATATATTAAGTGTCCATTGTCCATAGTTGTCCTCTTGTCCAACTTCACAAGTCCATCATAATACTTTATAGTTTATAACTTTCATAAATAATCCCTTTTATTATAAGTTCATATATAGCCATTTTCCATATAAACCATAAGTGTACAAGTTTTCTTATCTTGATATAACCTCATTTTAATGATCATATAACTTCAATATAAGTCCATAATTAACCTCAACATGTCATTAGTATTTCTTTCACTTGAAACATATTAAGAAACTATTAAAAACCCTAATTAACCCATAATCATTTTTACACCAAAATAACTTGATACAATATTTTCTCATCCTTTTTATTATGATATAAGTAATAACACCACATGTATATAAGTATACAAAATTATCATTACTAGTGAAAACTTTATTTTCATGAATAAAAACTTAAATCGTGATTTAACTAAAATAGATATAACATATGCATATCAATGAAAGATTTACAAAAATAAAAGAGTTCTAGTAGACCTTAGGATGTATGATGATGATGATGAACAAATGCTAAACCCTTGTTTAGCCTTAAAATCCAAGCTTGCACAAAGAAACCCTAGCTTTCCTTAATAAAAACCCTAGCTTTCTTTCACTTGAGTAACACTTGGAAATGGTGATTCAATGGTTGGAAACACCTTAGAATTGTCTTAATAATGGATGTTAATGTGTGTATGGGTTGTAGAAAAAATGCTATGATTGGTTGTGAGCATGTTTCAAGCCGTGGAAGGTAGAGAGCAAGATAGGATTTTGTTTGATTTTACTAAGTGTATAAGAGTGTGTGATGTCACTCATTAAGTTACTTGTACATATAAGTCCTAAGTGAGTCAAAAAGATTGCAATAGTGTTGTCAAAAACATATGATGGTTTTAAGGTCCATGTTTAGTGTTTTATGAGTCAAAGAAACAAGTTAACAAGGTATGGCTAGTTTTAATGGTGTAGTGTAGTACAAAACCAAGTTGCAATTTTTTTTCATATTTCTTTGTATCCATTGCTATAAATCCGCCCAAAGAGAGATATATGTGATATATTTTTGTAACTTTTATGTATTGGGTATAAAAGTGGGTATTTGTTGAAGCGTAGAAAAGTTTTGGTGGTTCCGGGTATGTCTAAACGTACTTTATCGCGAAACGTAATAAATTTACGTAACCAATAAAAATAAATGAACAAAGACCATAATTATTCTCAAAATAATTATTTAATACTTGATTGATGTTAACGCTTAATTGTTTGGTGCCCGTTTATATTGAACGCAAATTTTTCGCTTACGCGATTTTACTTAATACATGAAATTACAAGCAAACGTATACGACACTAAAAATAAATAGTAGATTTATCGACTTCGTTAATGACTTGAAAACATGGGGTGTTATAAACATTACAAAACCAGCACAACACTTTTATGCAGCATAAACTGAAAAACAAGAAATGACATAATAAGACCCTAAAGAACAAATATCAGATATAGATTATATCTTTCAACAGGATATGGGTTTCTTCCCTTTTCTTTCTCCTCTTTAGGAGAATTGTTACATTGCTGAAACGGATATGAAAGTTCTCCGTGGCTCAGGACATTGGGACACGTGCTGCTGTTCATATATTTAATAGGATCAGTATCGCTATTGCTAAAGGAGTGGTAGCCCAGACTCCCCTCTAATTTATTGTAAATCTCTTAAGTTTCTTAATAAAGTGATTGATAATAATAAAAATAATAATAATAATAATATTTAGTATCTCGGCTCCCCTCTATTTTTTTTTTAAATCTTATGAATTTCTAATAATAATTTATAAATACTGATGCTTAAAGTATAAAGATTTTAAATTACAATGTAAATCAAAACTTTCAATCAAACATGATTGTAATGTAATCCATATTACAATTCTAACACATTACATTAAATTACAACAAACCAAACACCCCCTAATATATAATTACAACGAGGTTTTCAACCTGCGCGCCGTTGGGGAGTGCGATGTTTTACGTTAAGGACTAACTTTGCAACGGAACGATAATGCAAAGACTATTTTCGTATAGTGTCATTATTAAGGAATAACTTTACAACGGAATTATTGAGGACTACTAGAAAGATGCAAATCTTAACATAGTTTACAAGATAGTATTTTCGTAGCATAGTAATTAATCTATAAAAAAATCCTTTACTCTAATAATCTTTTTTGTAAAAAAATAATTAATCTTTAGAAAATGACAACGGTAACTTGAATAAGCCAGTACTTATTATAGCCGTTATTAGTACTTACACAATGTCTTCTCGAGTAATTAATGTAGTCAGTTTGTGCTTATTATTTCATTTCAGCTTTTATTTTTTGATACTAGCTTATTAGGGGGTGTTTGTGTTAGCTTATTTAGCCCACTTATGAGTTTATTTCATTTTTGAAAACCCAATAAGCTCACTTTTGCTGCTTCTTTTAGTTTTGAGCTTATTGGCTTAAGCCAATAACCTCCAGCTGATAAGTTCTAAAAAGTGAGCTTATTGGCTTTTCCGAAATCAAATAAGCCCATAAGCCAGCCAAACAAGCTAATACGAACACATTATAAGTCAATTTCAAAGGGGTGTTTGTTTCAGCTTATTTGATTTCAGCTTTTGTTTTATTAGCTTTGTTTTGCCGGGGGTGTTTGTGTTAGCTTATTTTTAGCCCGCTTATGAGCTTATTTGATTTTCGAAAACCCAATAAGCTCACTTTTGGTGCTTATCAGCTTTTAATTTTGAGCTTATTGGCTTAAGCCAATAACCTTGAGCTGATAAGTTCTAAAAAGTCAACTTATTGACTTTTCTAAAATCAAATAAGCCCATAAACTGGCTAAACAAGCTAATACAAACACCTTATGGGTCAATTTTAAAGGGGTGTGTTTTGAGCTTATTTTAAGTTGGGATTAAGAGCTTATTTGATTTCAGCTTTTATTTTATAACCTTTGTGTGTGTTAGCTTATTTAGCCCGCTTATGAGTTTATTTGATTTTGGAAAAGCCAATAAG
>BQNB010156169.1:0-15299 GCA_026074375.1 Tanacetum coccineum | reverse complement strand
CTAAGCCATGCCTTATCCGTTGGATAATGCTCTTATAAGAATTTGATATCGAAATTAAAGAAAGAAAAGGAATAGAAAATGCTGCCGCTGACCACTTATCTCGGATTGAAAATGATGAAACAAGTGATGACAGTGTAGTCGACGATAACTTTCCTGGAGAAACTCTCATGAAAATAGACACTAGAGACGAACCATGATTCGCAGACTTTGAAAACTATTTGGTAAGTGATATTATACCTAAAGGAATGACGTACCAGCAAAAGAACAAATTTTTCTTTGACCTCAAACACTACTTCTGGGAGGAACCCTACCTCTTCAAAGTATGTTCTGACGGTATGATCAGACGTTGTGTCTCTGGACCAGAAACCCAAACCATTTTAGATCAATGTCACCACAGACCCACCGATAGACATTATGGACCAAATACAACCACTAAAAAAGTGCTAAACTCAAGCTTTTACTGGCCAACCATCATCAAAGAAGCTCATACTCAAGTTCTCCTTTGCGAAGCATGTCAAAAGACAGGAAATATTTCAAAACATGATGAGATACCCTTAAACAATATTCAAGTATGCAAAATTTTTGACATATGGGGTATCAATTTCATAGGACCTTTTCTGAAGTCATATAAATTCGAATACATCTTAGTCGCTGTCGACTATGTATCCAAGTGGGCCGAAGCACAAGCTCTACCAACAAATGATGCCATAGTTGTTATTACTTGTCTAAAGAAACTATTTTGTCATTTCGGAATGCCCAAAGCTCCTATAATCGATCGAGGAACTCATTTCTGTAACAAGATAATGGAAAAAACCATGAAAAGATATGGAGCTAACCACCGATTCTCTATATCATACCACCCTCAAACAAGTGGTCAAGTTGAAAACACGAACATAACCCTTAAAAGAATTCTTGAAAAAATTGTTAAAGTTAATCTTGCCATCTGGTCAAGAAAACTTGATAATGCTCTGTGGGTCTTTCGTATTTCTTTCAAAACACCAACCAGTACAACACCATACAAGCTCATATACGGTAAAAACTACCACCTGTTATTTGAAATTGAACACCATGCATACTGGGCCTTAAAAACTATAACCCAGATCTCATCGCTGCTGGTGAGAAACGAATGTTCTAATTACACGAGTTAGATGAATTCAGACATCAAGCCTATGAAAACTCTCGTCTATACAAGGCAAGAACCAAAGTTTGGCATGACAGGAAACTCAAGATGAGAAAAGAATTCAAACATGGAAATAATGTGTTGCTCTTTCATTCAAAATATAAATTCAAACAGCCGAAACTCAAATCTTACTGGCTAGGACCATACGTAGTAAAACATCAATATTCATCTGGATATGTTGAATTATATCGAAAAGATGGAAAAACATTCATTGTTAACGGCCATCTACTGAAGCTATATCATGAAGAAGAAGATTATAATGAACAAAGGGAAGCAGTCACTCCCTTCTTTCCGAAAGAATGAACTCCAGAAGCAGGAGTCTAGCTAACGACTCTCTTAAAAATTAAGCTCTTCTCGGGAGGCAACCCGTGCTTTATTTAAGTGTGGAGGAGTCCCTCCTCCATTCCATTATACTCATCTACTTTATTTTTATTTTCTAAATAAAACCAAAGATATTTTCTTTGTGTGTGCTTTTGTATGTTTTCTCTTATGCAGGTAATATAGCTTAAGCCTGGAAAATTATGGCATTTGCTCAAAGATAGCTCTTTCGTAGCTACATTTCTCTATGCCCGGGAAGTACCGTTTTCCCTTAATTTTCCCTATTTTCTAGTTTATTAGTTATCACATTGAGGGCAATGTTCAACTTAAGTGTGGAGGGGAGCCAAATACGAAAAATTAATCATATCTCTCCATGTTTGCCCTGCCTAAAATTTTTCAACTGATATTTTATGGAAATCTTTAAAAAATATATATGCTTTTCTTTTAAATATAAAATATGCTCTTAGTAAGGCAAGTCCAACCAGATTGACACTATAACTAGCACAAAACCAGTCCACTAAATTATGAGAATTTAAAGCCTTATAAGAATTCGGGTATCCACCTTTGGTACCTAAGATAATTGATGCCTTTAGCTTATTCAAGTTAAGTTTTGAATGCAATTGCAAGTGTCTCATCCGTTGTTACGGCTGTGTATTTGTAATTTGTCACCTTTTCTGGAGCAATGGTATTGGTTGAAAATTATATGAGTGAGCCAGTAATTTAGTAGCTCTAGAACTTGTGCTTGATCATCATTATTAGACCACAGTGAGATTAATTTATAGACAAAATCATATGTTATGAGGTGTTATAAATCCAGTAAGCTCCTGTATCTACAACACTTCCTTTTTAGTGTTATTCCGTTGAAGAAATCAAAGTTGAAATAAAGAAGTTTTTGTGCCAGCCTTAGTTATCACTTTGGTATAAAAAAAGAAGAAAAGAAGAAGAAAAAAATATATAAGTTTAAAGTGTAAGGCTTAAAGTTTTGGCACATGAGATCAGTATATGCTATTCACCCTCATCTGTATCAAGTTCTGCCCCTTTGAGATTTTGTCAGGTGCTCACGCCCCATTGGTCATGTTTATGTATCTTGCACAAGCCTATGGTAGCTGTGTAGATTATGTCTGCGCATCTGAGTGTCTTTAAAAATATAAACCCTATCTGAGTGGCTCGAGTGAATTAGAAATCAAACACATCTCTTGTGAGGTGCTATGTTATGTGTCTATGCCTGAAAAGTTATCTAAACCAGTAAACACTTGTTAAATCTAAATTTTCTCCACGTTACGATAAATGATCTTGTTTTTTTCGCTTTAATTGCTTGAGGGCAAGCAACAGCTAAGTGTGGAGGGATTTGATAACGACTTAATTATACATGTTTTTTGCAACGTTATTTATATATATTTTATCATTTCTCATGAACTTTTAATACTTAATAGCATGAATTGTGTGCAGGTTCACTTGAAGTCATCCCGAGCTCAAAAAGATCAAAGATCAAGTGTTTAAATTTATTGAAGAGCAAGATAGAAGAAAAGAAAGGACCAAAACTAAAAAAGACCATAAGTACGCTGCACAAAACCTTTGTGTGCCGTACTTCTTAACGAGTCAAAGAATTAAAGTTAATTAAATGAAGTCTGCATTAACTCACCAATTACGCCGCACAAATATCCTTGTGCGTTGCACATCTTAGCAGCATTAATGAGTTTCCCACCGACTTAACCAAAGTACGCCGCACAATATTTCTTGTGCGCCGTACTTTGACCCCAAATTCAGCCTATAAATAGAGACAAATTTCACTCACTTTTTCATATCTCAATTCCTTCAATCATATTCATCTTTATCTCAAATCATTCTGATACATTCCACATCATAAAACACTTGAAGTTGAAGATTGAAGATCAAACCACAAAGAACGAAGAAGAACATCATAATATTTAGAAGAATAAAAGGTTGTACTACGATTCTATACTTGTATCGGGTAGATTTGATCCATATTCTTATCCGAATATAGTATGTATCTTGTTATTCTACTTAATTTTTTATGAACTTCATAGCCATGACAAGCAAAATCTCTCATGACTACTCAGAGAAAATAATATAATGAATAAGCGTTTGGTATATTTACAATCTTGTTAATCTTAAGCTTATGTTAAAATCCTATCGTGTCTAATCTTATAAACTTTGATTATATAATCATACTGCTATAGGTCGAAAGACTCGTTGTGAACTATATAGTTTCAAAGATTTGTCTTTGATCTTTATCGTTTGTGACAAAAAATCCACTTATTGTTGATCCCAACTTAAGATCGATTCCTTAGCTTGTAAAGGTTAAGTTACTTTGGATAAATCCAAAACAACTATGGTAGAAACTTTGTAAATACTAAAGAGTATGCGGAATCTACTCTTTAATACTTAGAAGAATATTAATGAAACAGTAAACTGTATGAACAATGATATTACTGAAAAGCTCCAATATTATTATTATCAATAATACGAGTACTCTGTGTAGTACTAGGGTTTACAACCTTGAAGCTATATATCAAAAACGTATGAATGTATATATATAACCATAACCTAGGATCTCCTTTTATACACCAAGGAGTCCTTTACAAGATAACTGCAAATCTTCTCTAATTCTAATAGATAACTGCAAATCTTCTAACTTAATAAGATATATACTGAATAAGTCAATTCAAATCACTTGACACGTCTTTATCTCTTTAGCGGTCTTAATCTTCATATCTGGGATTTGATCGGGACTCGGCATGGTGCGCGGGAGGTCGCACATTTGATCGAGTTAACTAAATATAAGTCTTAAGTTAAACAAGTTAATTTGTGAAAATGTTTTCTGATAAGAAAACCCTTTTTATAAATTAAAGTCCTAAGTTTGAGATCGTAACTATCACCATTGCTTATGAGTTATATGAAATTATCCGAGTAGTCATCTATCTCATTATTGAATTCAATTCAGTTAATTTCAAATCTGTTAAAGTTTATTTTTTTATCTGATTATTTGAACACTACGCAAATCCCCGTGGACGACTTGGTCTTACCTAAAAAGATTATACTACATATAGGGTTTTACTTTTACCCGTGTGTTTCCGTCTAATAACCGATAATTTCAATCTTATAAATTTAAAGCTTTTTGAAACACATCAATCTCCCTTGACAATCTTTTTCTTGATAATCTTGATATCTCTAAGGAAGATGTTGAATATTAGAGTAGCGGAAGTCTTTATCTTGAGCTTTCTTGATTACTTAAATCTTTAAGTCTTGAGTATGAACATGTGGTTATGAATCTGACTCAACTGGAATGAGATAACACCGCCATTTTATAACCTGAAATTAAAGGTTAGTAATAAGCATAGGTATGGACGAATATAGGTTTGTCATTCGTCAATATTAGGTAGCGTTAACCTTTTGTTCCGTGAGGACCAACCTGTGATCAGGCAGATTCAATTTAGAAGAATCTCCTTGACAAGATTTCCAGCTTAAAGTAATGGATCATCTAACACGTAAGCATTAGATTCACTGTACTTGCTTGTTCTCATTACTAGAACGTCTCAAAGCAGACTTCACGATAAGAGTGAATCAGTTAGTTACTATCTGACTGATTGAGTCGTCAATTCATAAACTGGACTAAAATTGATATCCAGTTGACACAAGTTTGATCCATAAAGGATCGCGCAAGTCACCTACCGCAGTGCTGTTTGATGTTGACACTGGAAAGATTTCCATTCGTCACTGTGAAATGCTAAAGAGCGCCACTCTGAATGTTCTGGCAAAATCACGAGGATAATTCGTAGGACTCTAAGATATCACTTATGTTCTTTGATTGTGAACACCAAGTGTATTTTGGAATTGTGTCCTAATATGATTTATTGTTGATCTCTTTTGGATCTAGACTCAATAAGTGCATTTTTGGTTTTAGTAATTGGAGGCTGGAGATGACTGCCACCTTTTCAATATCAAAAAACTTGGAGTGAGAGAGTCGATAGATAACATGTTTATCTTCGTGAGAAATGAAACAAGTATCTGTTGAGAGATCTTGAGTGGCTAGAGAGGGTTGTGCATTGCATCACTGGGTCCATGATGACTATCTTCAATACCAGCAATCATCTTTGTGATTCTGTTAGCATATGTATTGACCCGGTTTCTGCCTTAAGTTATATGGAGGGCTTCTTTCTTTAGACCCTTTATCCTTACATTTCTTTTTCATTCTTCAACCCCTTCAATGTTTACCAAGACGTCATTACTAGCACCTTGTTGTGATTGTTCCAGTGCTAACTCATGCCTTAGTCAATGTTTTTTCCTTATTATTATTCAACTCCATTTTTCCTAAGGACTTCTACTTCTATCTATTGGAATGTCCTTGGGTAGATCCCTCCGGTTCTGGTTAGATCATTGGACGTATACCTAACCCTACCACCTTATGACTTCATCGCCTTCGTGAATTAGTGGGTTGTTGGGTATAGAGATCGAAACCATAAAACTATTTGAATATCATTCAAAGTGAAAGTGTTTGATATAAATCAAAACTTTTGACACTTTGAATGTTTTTTTCCTTTTGAAAATGCTCTACCTACACATGTGTATCTATATTCGAAATTGTTTCGCACATTTAGGAAAGAGTTTGCACTTGAGTTAAAGACGATCACATTTTAATCTATTTTAATCCAATTTTCTCCCCCTCAAAAATTGCATACCATATGATATTTTTGATATCAATGGAATAAAATGGCTATTTGAGAATTTTGAAAGCAAATGGGAGAAAATGGTTATAACATGATTAATATTGGGACATTATCTCTTCGTTCCCCCTCAATTAATTAGGGATGGAGATAGTGTCGAGTACATAATTTTTGAAAGATTTTGAATTTATTGAAAAATTCTTAAGAAAAATTGTACTCAGACACTAAATGTTTTGGATACATAAAATTTTGACTTTTATGAGATGTATCCAACAACATTAAAATAATTTGGTTTTAAAAGATTCCCCTTAAAATTAGATATCCGTCAAAAGATTTAGTGAGGACGGGAGTGTTGAACACATAATTTTGAAAGATATTGAAAAATATTTTTGATAAACTCTTGAAAAATTATGTTCAACAATTTAGAAACCATTTGCTTGAGCTATAAGACTTTGAATGTCTTTGAATTGACGTTTTAGTGTCAGCTCAAGTCCGAAAAGTTGTTATCTTCTCATTGTGAGGATAAATGTACATGAGTGCACACTTTCCTTTATTTAAAGAACGAGTCCTAAGCATAAATACTTAGAAGTCAATGTTTTGAGCAGACTTTTGAAAAGTTTTTGAAAAAAATATGCTCAAAAACAAGAAGATTTCTCTTCTTTTGAAGATAAAGCGCACTGAAGCGTACACTTCCATTTTATTTGAAAAACCAAGTTGTGCACTGAAATGTACACAAGTAACTTTGATGAGCAAAATTTAGAAAGATTTTGAAAACTTTTGAAAATTTTGAATAAATTTTGCTCATAAATTAGAAGATTTATCTTCTTTTCTTAAGATAAGTGCACTGACACGTACACTTTCTTTTCTTTGAGGACACGGGTTGTTATCTGTTATATAATAACAAACCATTATTTTAAGCGCGGGTCCTGAACTGAAATATCCAGAAGCCATTATTTTAAGCTCGGGTGTTGACATGAAATAGACAACAGGCATTATGATATTAAATTAGACAACAACCTTTGGAACCCATTTAAGCACGGTGCTAACGGGTTTACCAAATTTCAAAAACCATTTAAATGTTGTGTCAATTCGATGTAAAGAGGTTGAATTCCAACAAGGACTAGAAACCGGTGTTTCATTTGGAAATATTGCTCGTGGAATCAATGGTGATCTAAAATTCCTTTTTGTTGGGAATTAAAGGTCTTTGCACTTAGTACTGCCAAGCCAAAGACTTAGTACTGCTCAAGATTACAACTGCTAGTACTAACTAGTTAGAACTGCTAGAAGAAAGTTAGTACTGCCAGTACTAACTTAACACTGCTGAAGGAATTAAGACTGATGCATGAAGACTTAAGACTGCTCAAGAGATAAAGACATGTGAAGAGATATGTATTGACTTATTCTGTGTATATTCTATTTAGTTAGAAAGATATGCATATAAGATTAGAATCATAGAAGATTTGTAGTTATCTTATAAAGGATTCCTTGGTGTATAAAAGGAGATCCTAGGTTATGATGTTAAGTACGATGTCATAGAGTTGCATGCATAGCTTCAAGGTTGTAAACCCTAGTACTAGACATAGTACTCGTATTATTAATCTTAATAATATTGAAGCTTTTTGTTACATCTTTGTTCAATCACATTTACTGTTACATTCATAGTTCTTCTAAGTATTAAAGAGTAGATTCCGCATACTCTTTAATATACACACAAAGTTTCTACCATTGTTATTTTGGATTTATCCAAGGTAACATACTCTTTACAAGCTAAAGAATCAATCATAGTTTGGGATCAACAAGTGGTATCAGTGCTTGTGTTATGAAACTTTGACCTAGAAGAAACTAACAAGAAGATCTCTTTACTCATAAGGAAGAGATGGATCTAGAAACTGCCCAAACCAATACTACTTTAAAGTTGCCCCTTCTCAAAAGGGTGAATATGATATATGGAAGCTAAGAATTGAGCAATACTTTCAAGTACAAGATTATGCTCTATGGGATGTCATAGAGAATGGAAACTCATTCAAACCAGCAGCTCAAACAACAACAAATGCTGATGGTTCCTCAACTACATTAATACCAGGTCCTGTAACTACTGATGAAAAGACTCAAAAGAAGAACATCTACTGACATTTAATTAGTACAAGGATGCCAAGACTTTGTTTACTGCTATACAAACAAGATTTGGTGGTAATGATGCTACAAAGAAGACTCAGAAGACTCTTCTGAAGCAAATGTATGAGAACTTAAGTGCTCCAAGCACAGAGTCTCTTGATTCTATTTTTAACAGGCTTCAAAAGATTGTAAGTCAGTTGGCTATCCTTGGTGAAAATATTTTACAAGAAGATCTTAATTTGAAATTTTTAAGAAGTCTGCCTTCTGAGTGAAATACTCATGTTGTGGTCTGGAGGAATAAACCTGATCTAGACACAATGAGCTTTGATGATATCTATAACAATTTTAAGATTGTTGAACAAGAGGTTAAAGGAACTGCAAACTCAAGCTCAAGCTCAAGTTCTCAGAACTTGGCTTTTATGTCATCTACTAGAAGTACTAATGAAGTTAATACTGCTTATGGAGTTAGTACTGCTAGTACTCAAGTTAATACTGCTAACTTAAGTGATGACACTGTTTATGCATTTTTGGCCAGTCAACCAAACGGGTCTTAACTTGTACATGAGGACCTTGAACAAATCCATGAAGACGACTTAGAAGAGATGGATTTGAAGTGGCAGTTAGCATTACTGAGCACAAGAACAAGAAAGTTTTTTTTTGAATACTGGTAGAAAGATTACTATCAATGGGAGTAACACAGCTGGATATGACAAGCCAAAGGTGGAGGGATAAGTTTTTCTAGAAAACTGACAGAAAGAATACTATCAATGGGAGTGTCAAAGCTGGATATGACAAGTCAAAGGGTTGGAGTGTTTCATACTACCAAGTTGGGTCACTTTGCAAGGAATGCAGAGGACTAGGAATCAAGGATAACAGGTAGCAGGGAATCAAATACATCTCTAGAAGGATATAAAATGTGATAGAAATTTCTTCCAAAACCATTGTTGGTTATTGAAGGAGCTGGTTTTAACTGCAGCTTTATAGCACGATGAAGAAGTCCTCCTCAAAATTGGCTCTTATGGCTTTTCAGACTTTGATGGTACATAATGATATAACTTGTTCAAAAACATTGTTCTAAATGCTTTGAAACTCTTAAACTGAACTGATTGATGTAAGAATAGAGTTTAACAAATCTGAGTTCAATCTAGCTACTTATAAAAGAGGGTTAGCATCTGTAGAAGAACAACTTGTCTTTTACAAAAAGAATAAGGTTCTATTTTGTGAGCAACATGTTGTTCTAAAAAGAGATATCTCATATAAAGACTCAGAAATTAGTGTGCTTAAAAGTGAGTTAGAAAAGCTTAAGCAAGAAAAAGAAAGCAATCAACTTAGATGAAAATTTTGATAATGTTCTAAGAGTCTAGACAAATTAATAGGGAGTCAGATACCTGATAAAAGTAGAAAGGGTTTAGGGTTTGTAAGCTATAATGTTGTTCCACCTCCTCCTACAGGGGGGTTATTTTCACCCCCAAACCTTGATTTGTCCAACTCTGGTTTAGAGGAGTTATAACAGCCTGAGTTTGAAGGATATGGACCTAACACTAGTAAGTGTGTTAGTAAAGATACTTCTAATGAGGTTAGGGAATCTCCTGATGCCTCATTGGTTGAGGAGTTGGTGTCAAATGATAAGTTAAAGAAGAAAACTATTTTTCTAACAAAATGTTGCTAAGATAAATTTTGTTAGACCTCAACAACAAGAAAACCCAGTTAGGAAACCAGTTAAGTATGTTGAAATGTACAGGTCACAAACTCCTAGGAGAAATCAAAGAAACTAGAATAATCAGAAGTCCCAACAACTAGGAAGTGACTTTGTGATATACAATAAAGCTTGTTTTGTCTGTGGAAGTTTTGACCATATGCATGCCGACTGCAATTACCATCAAAGGGAAAGGTTAGTATCTGGGAATAATTATACAAGGGTGAAATACATTTATTCTACTAAAAAGGCTCACCCTAGTGCTCACAGGAACATGTTTCCAAAAGAAGTTTTAATGAAAACTGGCCTAAGACCACTTAATACTGCTAGGCCTATTAATTTTGCTCATCCCAAAACTACAGTTTATAGTGCTAGACTAATGTCACGTTTTTCTAAATTAGCACAATCAACTGTAAAAAGGCCGTATCAAAGAAGAACGGCATTACCTAACAAAAATTTTAGCCAAAAAGTTAATACTGCTAAGGGAAGTTTTTATACTGCTAGGCCAAATTCAGCAGTAGTTAATGCTTCAAGGCAATTCAAGTTAATGCCTATTAAGGGCTCAGCTTGTTGGGTTTGGAGACCTACCAACTTAACCTGCATAGTTAAGAATCCAATGTTTCACTCAAAGACTAAACACATTGAGAATAGACATCACTTCATTAGGGATTCAAATGAGAAGAAGCTTATTCAAATGATTAAGATTCACACTAATCACAATGTTGCTGATTTACTTACAAACGCTTTTGATGTTGGAAGATTTCAATATCTGATTGCTAGTATTGGAATGCTTAACCTCTGAAGCATTGATTGAGGGGAGGTTAATATGCATCAGAAATAATGCTTGAACTGGAATGGCACAGTAGCTAATGATGAAATTCAAATTAGTACTGTTGGCCTACCTTACTACTAGTAAGTATACTTTCTACTGCTGTTGTAATGCATACTATGAGCATTGAGAGAAAATAAAAATAGACAGAGAGAAAAAGTGTGAGCTTAAAAGAATTGAGAGATACAGTGAGCTTAAAAACAGAAAGAAAGATTGTAAGAATCAACATTGATGATGGAAATGTCTTTTGGAACGAAATTGAGGTTAAAACTGGTACCTCAAAAGTCAATACTGCTAGGCTAAACTTAGTACTGTTGGAAAAAAAATTTAGTACTATTAGTCTAAACTTAGTACTGCTGGGCATTACTTAGTACTGTTAGGCAAAACTTGGTACTGCTAGGCTACCGTTAGTATTGTTTGAGGCATAACAGGTTTTTGGTAATTAAATATAGCCGTTGAGATATTTCTGTCAAATATTTCGCTTATAGGGGTCTATAATTTAGATAATTCTTGATCTTTCTTTCACTTATAAGCTTTCTTCAAGATAAAGAATCCATTTTATTCAGTCGGTCCATTCAAAACCCTTAAGCGCTATCTATAAAATTTCAATTAACTTTGCCAAACTCTCATACTCTCATTAACGAACATTCACCCAGAACCCTTTTCTTAACTCAATCACTAATGGCGAATTTAGAATTCTACGACAAACACAACATGGTTGCTTATCTAAAGAAACCAACTAGGTGTGAAGGATTCCAATAGATAGTATATTTTCTCAATGGTAGTTATATAAGGTATGCTCTTACTAAAAATCCTACTATCTATGTTTCTCTCATCGAAAAGTTTTGGCAGACTGCTACTGTCAGGACAGTTGATAATGGAGAACAAGAAATAACTACCACAGATGATGGCAAATAATTCACTATTTCTGAAGCATCTGTTTGGAGACATCTTCAATTGGCAGATGTAGATGGTATTAGTGTTTTGCTAACTACTGAAATTTTTGCTCCACTCTCACTAATGAGATATGTTTCAACTGATGATAAACTAACTTTTCAAAAAGGAAAATTTTCCCCTTAGTGGAGATGTTTGATCCATACCATCCTACACTGTCTTAGCCCTAAGAAAACTTCTTGGGAACAATTTAGTAGCAATATTGTAACTGCTATTATTTGCTTGGCCACAACTAGAACTTTTAACTTTTCTAAATTGATTTTTGATGGTATAGTGAAAAACTTGGATAGTAAATATAAATTTTTAATGTATCCAAGATTTATTCAAATATTTTTAGACAAGAACAAAAGATTCCTTAATCCCCACAACATAAAATATATTGCTCCTGCTTTAACTCCAAAACTTTTTAGCAATATGAAAAGAGGTTTTTCTAGGGAACACACACCTTTGTTTCCAAGTATGCTTGCAATTCAAGCAGAAGAGGGTGAAGGTTCAGGACATCCCTCTAAACCCCAACCACCACCTTCTACTGCTCAACCTACTCATGAAGAATCAATTCCTAATGTTGTATTATCATCACACCAAAAGACTTAAACACCTAGGCAAGCCTTAAACCAGGTCACTGAGTTACCTTAGACTAGTGAGCCTATACCAATGTACCAGATAAGGCTGTCTATAAGGAATGGGATGACAGAGTGGAAAGGGCTACCACTACTGCTTCTAGCTTAGAAGCAGAGCAGGACAGTGGTAACATTAATAGGACCCAATCTATGGCAATACCTAATGTTCCTCTTCCTTAGGGAATTGGTGCAAGTGGTAGTCCCAGGTGCTAAGAAGCCATGAGGGGTTCCATTTCTCAGACTAGGTCTGAGAGGGTACCTACACAACCCTATGATTCACCTCTCCCAATAGTTAACACACTTGGAAGTGATGAGGGCTAGAATTGACGGTTTTATGTACAACATTGTCTAAGAAAGTAGAGAGCTTAGAGGCAGACATAAAGTAAACAAAGAAGGTATATGGTGCTGCTTATACCAAACTTATTAAAAAGGTGAAGAAATTGGAGAAAACTGTCAAGTCCAACCAAGCTAGAAGAAGAGCAAAGATTGTGGTTTCAGATGATGAAGAGGATTTAGAGGATTCTTCCAATCAGGGGAGGATTCTTCCAAACAAGTGGTATCAGAGCTTGTGTTATGAAACTTTGATCTAGAAGAAACTAACAAGAAGATCTCTTTATTCACAAGGAAGAGATGGATCTAGAAACTGCCCAAACCAATACTACTGCAAAGTTGCCCCTTCTCAAACAGGGTGAATATGATATGTGGAAGCTAATAATTGAGCAATACTTTCAAGTATAAGATTATGCTCTATGGGATGTCATAGAGAATGGAAACTCATTCAAACCAGCAGCTCAAACAACAACAAATGCTGATGGTTCCTCAACTATATTAATACCAGGTCCTATAACTGTTGATGAAAAAACTCAAAAGAAGGATGATGTGAAGGCAAGAAGTATTTTACTAATGGCACTTACAAATGAACATCTACTAATATTTAATCAGTACAAGGATGCCAAGACTTTGTTTGGTGTTATACAAACAAGATTTGGTGGTAATGATACCACAAAGAAGACTCATAAGACTCTTCTAAAGCAAGTGTATGAGAACTTTAATGCTCCATACACAGAGTCTCTTGATTCTATTTTTAACAGGCATCAGAAGATTGTAAGTCAGTTGGCTTCCTTGGTGAAAATATTTCACAAGAAGATCTTAATTTGAAATCTTTGAGAAGTCTGCCTTCTGAGTGGAATACTCATGTTGTGGTCTTGTACATGAGGACCTTGAACAAATCCATGAAGATGACTTAGAAGAGATGGATTTGAAGTGGCAGTTAGCATTGCTGAGCATGAGGACAAGAAAGTTTTTCCAAAAAACTGGTAGAAAGATTACTATCAATGGGAGTGACACAGCTGGATATGACAAGTTAAAGGTGGAGTGTTTCAACTGTCACAAGTTGAGACACTTTGCAAGGGAATGCAGAGGACCTAGGAATCAAGATAACAGGAGCAGGAATCAAGACAACTCTAGAAGGACTATAAATGTAGAATAAATTTCTTCCAAAGCTATGTTGGCTATTGATGGAGTTGGTTTTGACTAGAGCTTTATGGCAGATGAAGAAGTCCCTACAGACATGGCTCTTATGGCTTTTTCAGACTCTAAGGTACATAATGATAAAACTTGTTCAAAAACCTGTCTAAAAAGTTTTGAAACTCTTAAAACTCAACTTGATGATTTAAGAATAGAGTTTAACAAATCTGAGTTCAATCTAGCTAACTTGTCTTTTACAAATCTAAGTTCAAAACAACTCTAAGAGGGTTAGCATCTGTAGAAGAACAACTTGTCTTTTACAAAAAGAATGAGGTTCTATTTTATGAGCAACTTGCTGTTCTAAAAAGAGATATCTCATATAAAGACTCAGAAATTAGTATGCTTAAAAGTGAGTTAGAAAATATTAAGCAAGAAAAAGAAAGCAATCAACTTAAGATTGAACAATTTGATAATGCTTCTAAGAGTCTAGACAAATTAATAGGGAGTCAGATACTTGATAAAAGTAAAAAGGGTTAAGGGTTTGTAAGCTATAATGTTGTTCCACCTCCTCCTATAGGATTATTTTCACCCCCAAACCTTGATTTGTCCAACTCTGGTTTAGAGGAGTTCCAACAGCCTGAGTTTGAAGGATATGGACCTAAGACTAGTAAGAGTGTTAGTGAAGATACTTCTAATGAGGTTAAGGAATCTCCTGATGTCTTATTGGTTGAGGAGTTGGTGTCAAATGATAAGTTAGAGAAGAAAATTGTTTTTCCTACTGTTGCTAAGATAAATTTTGTTAGACCTCAACAACAAGAAAAACTAGTTAGGAAACTAGTTAAGTATGCTGAAATGTACAGGTCACAAATGTCTAGGGGAAATCAAAGAAACTAGAATAATCAGAAGTCCTAACAACTAGGAAGTGACTTTGTGATGTACAATAAAGCTTGTTTTGTTTGTGAAAGTTTTGACCATATGCGGGCTAACTGCAATTACCATGAAAGGGAAAGTGTGGTATCTGGGAATAATTATACAAGAGTGAATTACAATTATTCTGCTCAAAAAGCTTACCCTACTGCTCACAGGAATATGGCTCCAAGAGCAGTTTTGATGAAAACTGGCCTAAGACCACTTAATACTGCTAAGCCAGTTAATACTGCTTATCCTAAAACTACAGCTTATAGTGCTAGACCAATGTCACATTTTTTTAAATCAGCACAATCAACTGTAAAGAGTCCCTATCAAATGAGAACAGCATTAACTAACAAAAATTTTAGCCAAAAAGTTAATATTGCTAAGGGAAAATTTTATACTGCTAGGCCAAAAGCAGTTAATACTGCTAGGCCAAATACAGCAGTAGTTAATGCTGTTAAGGCCTCAGCATGTTGGGTTTGGAGACCTACCAAACTTAATAGTGCATCAATTACTTTGAAGA
>BQNB010156167.1:0-15299 GCA_026074375.1 Tanacetum coccineum | reverse complement strand
ACTTCACGCTTTTCTTCGAAATGAGTTATCTAAATTTGAAGCATTCAATTTCGAACTAACAGTAGCATTCAATTTCGAGATATTAAGGGTTCGTTTGGTAGAACGAAATAAAATATCAAATGAATAGAATAAACGACGTAATGGAATATATGATTTAATATAATAATTCATTACCGTTATTTTTCTTGTTTGGTTTGTATAATAAAAGTGGAATGAAATCGATAAGAAAAATACTAAAGTGCCACATTGATGATAAAAAATTTATTTAATGTGGTTAGTTAATGATGAACTTTTATTTAATTTTGATTTCATTGCAAGGTGGAATAATAAGAAAACAAGGAACCCCTAAGCAATAATGTTTATTCTTCATATTTGATATCAATGAATATTCAATATTTATCAAATATCAAATGAACCAATTATAGCCACTCATTTTTTATTAAATTAAAAAAAACTCACTTTTTATCTCTTTTTTAAAATTAAAATATTTTACAAACGGTAAATTATTAAACGACAAAAAATACACCACCGCGACGGGAATTAAATCATCTTTCTAACGAGGGGCACTTTGATATACTTTCGACGAACTTTTTTTTTGATTTTTTTAGTCACGTCTGAAAAAAAATCACATGTGGTTTGTATTACAAAATCACATGTGATTTCAGAAAATCACATGTGACTTTGTAAAATACAAATCACATGTGATTTTTCAGAATCACATATGATCTTTTTAGACGTGACTAAAAAATAAAATTAAAAAAAAAGTTCGTCGAAAGTATATTAAAGTGCCCCTCGTTAGAAAGATGATTTAATTCTCGTTGCAGTGGTATGTTTCATTTTACGTAACGATTAGCGGTTTGTGAGATGTTTAATTTAAAAAAAAAAGTAAAAAGTGAGTTTTATTTAATTTGATGAAAAAAATAGATGATTGAGATGGAGTCTTGATATTTATGATAAAAAATGGATCTTTATTGAACTTTTGAGTGAGTTTGGTTTTTAAAAATGGGCATTCAGCCCACAAAAGCATATCATAAACCAAGGAAGGTGGTGGGTTTATAAGTGGACTTTCATTCTCATTTTTTTATTTTTTAAAAAAACGGCTAAACTATATATAAATAACAAATATGACGCAAAAATACTGAAGAGCAAGACAAAAAGTTATAAAAAAATTGTTACACACAATATCATAATCAATCAAATGTTTCTATCACTAAAACCACTTAAATTGTGAAAGGCCCATTTGGATATACATCGAAAAGTGTAACTCTTTTCTTGTAGCATTAAAGCGAAGCAAACACGTTTCTTCCTGTAACCTTCAAAAGACATAAAGTGGAGCTCTGAACAACCACACTCTGATAACATATTTCATGAAACTTAGGTAGCACCACATAGACAGGCGTTACCTATAGATTGAACACCAGGTATAGACCCAAGGCATATACCTGTGTAAAGTTTTGAGTCTAATTAGCCAAATTTATGATTTAGAAGTAAAGAACAATATACACTGGAAATTTTGTGTGGGCAAACAACCTATTAAAAATGAAATGAAAATTTTGGAATGTTATACACAATCTAACCTACTTTCTGCTAGAAAAATAAAAAAGAATTGGAAAAAAAAAAAAAAAATGCTTTTAATATGGTAATTTGAAGCAGATAATTTAATTCTCGTCGCGATGATATGTTTTGTTTTGCGTAACAATTAACAGTGTGTGAGATATTTAATTTTTAAAAAAAATGAAAAATAAGTTTTTTTATTTTTGATAAAAAAATGAGTAGCTAGTATTGGTTTATTGGGTCTATGACGGGTCTATATTGAACTTAAGTGTATTAAATTTTTATTTGTCCCAACTGTGATGGAAGCCCAACTTTGAGCCTACTCATTTTCTATCCCCAAGAGCCCAACTAAAAAATACATAATATTATAGTGTTTTTTTTCTTCAGCGAGGTCCTTTATTACACAAACAAGAATTAGCAATATTGGCAATATAAAAAAGAATTAACAATATTAGCAATATTGGTAATATTCTTATGTTTACATTGTTTTCAGTATTCCATATATGTTTTGCCATATGTGTGATAAATTGGCATGTTAATCTACTTTCGGCTATATTAAGGTCCATAGCATTATAAACTCTTATGATAAATATTTATCTTATATACTTGTTATGAGCATAAACCCGAAATAAATCCTGACTGAACCAAACAAACTCGAAAACCCCGACCCAAATAAACAAAACCCAAAAGCCGAAATTACTATTTTTCTACTAATAATTGTGCATACCCTACTCTGAATTCCTAGATCCTTCACTGGGGCACAAGGAGTGTTAAGCGAGTTCACCCTTAAACGATAACTTCGATTTAGTTTTTGTGAAAGATGGTGTTAGTGCAAATATTACGATATTTAATCTATACAGTCTCTTTGTATTTTGGTGATGACAAACATATGTAACTTGTAATACATAACGTAAAGTGCGCAAGTTACTCGAAATCAAGAATTATCAAAACATACATTCATCAACTTCTCTCGACGTCTCAAGTATGCTTCAACATAGTGCGCAAGTTACTCATAACCACGAATCATCAAAACATACATTCATCAACTTCTCTTAACGTCTCAAATATGCTTCAACATAGGTTTGAATATGTTTGTTATATTACATTATGATCAAACCATTTAAGGTTGGGCGCTATGAGGTCGGTTGTCCTCATAGTCGACCCAAGTCTCCATCGGTCGGCAAGCAGCAGATGCAAGGGTCGAGGTCAACCTTTTGGTAGTTTGGGTCCTCTACACGACCAAGGTCGTGTATGTGTTTGTGTGTATTTTAATTAAATTAAAATGTATTTTCGTAGGGTATGTTTTTTGTAGTGTAGGTCGCTCTATAGTGGTAAAAAGTCATATATAGGTCGACGGAGAGAGAAAGCTGATGTGACAGAAAAAATGAAGGTCGTTGATGGTCACGATATTGCCTAGCCTAACAAACTATAGAAAATGTCTAAATAATATTTTGGTGTCACTACATAAAAGTTGACGCAAACACTTTTATTTAGACATAAGTTTCCACTTGACGTAAATCATTTAAGGTAAAAATAAAGGTATCGTAAAACTTGATTTACGATTAAGGAAATATTTTTCATACACATTACATTTGACACATTACATATTAATATGTACAAAACATTTTTACAAAAGATAAAGGATAAGGATCCTCTCATGTGGTAATGTTCTGCTTTATGTGATTGTACATTTGACTTAACTATCAAAATGTGCAATCAGTCTTTAAAGCAGAACCTTTACCTATCATGTTCAAACATGATCCATGAGAGGATCTTTTTCCAAAGATAAACTACAAGTTATTTTTGTACAAGTAACTACTACACAAACTGGTTTTTTCCACGGTAAAATCCGTGGGAAATCCCGTGGGTAAGGGCCTTATCCACGGATTTCCCACGGAATTATTCCGATGCAAAAACCCTCGTGGGTAAATATTTTCCCACTGATTTTCCCACGGAACGTTGACTATTTCCCACGGATATTGTTGTGTGTATACTGTGGGTTTATTACCCACCGATTTACTACGAATATTTTTCAACTAATTTTCCACTGTTTTGTGACAAAAGTTTCCCACCGATTATTTCCTCCCACAAGTCTTTCCCACCCATTTTCTAAAAAAAAAATTCGTGTGAAACATGATTTAATTTTAATAGAATTTAGTAAAATTATAATATTTATATATATATTTTACGATTTACGATTTTATGGTTTTCTAACTTTTGGAAAATATATTAAAAATACAAATAATGAATAATCCGAACAAGCAATACACAAAGATTCATAAACCAATCAAATCCAATACGAAAAATCCGATAAATACAAAATTAATATCAAACAAAAGAAATCAATCGTTTATACATTATACATAAAGAAAAAATACTAATCTATCCTGAAACAACTCATTGTCTAATTGCATAATACATCTCATTATTCATCTTTTTCTACAACCAATTATTAGTCACTCATTCCGAAACTATTTTCGACAGTTGCTTCCAGATGTAGATCCGCTTCCTCTAGGCTGTTTCGAGTGGCAAAAAGTAACAAATATTTCGAGATCTACAATAAGAAGAAGAATGATAAGCACATAAAAACACTTGAGAAAACCTTAAATAAACTAAACTAACCAAAATTATAAAAGATTTACCGTGGCTGATTCCGGCGAATGGCTGTTGCAATCGAGAAAGCTACCTCCGTGCTACCTCCGTCTGTACGGATGTCTCGTGGTTAGTTTCGATCGAGTGTATTTTTTGGATGAAAACTAGTGTTGTTGTTGTGGCTGCGTATAAAGAAGTAGGGTTAGGGTTGAATGAGTATTTTGGTTATAAAAGTTTTCTTTGGGCCGGATGTTGTTATTTTTGATGGGCTATTGATAAATAAAAGTTTAACTTATTTAAACTTATATAAATAAATAAACTTTATGAACTTTATTAACTACTACGTACTACGCATTACTTTTGAGCAATGTTTTGAAAACCGGGTCTCTAATCGACCCGGTCGAGTCATCGGGTTACCAGTTTTGAAAAACGTGAGAATGTGTAAGTAGGCAGAAACGTAAAGACGATATTTTTGTGAGAAATCTATGGGTATTTACACACGTATTTTCTACGGATTTATCAACTTGGTAGGTAATCTGTGGGAAATTACCCACGACTTTCCCATGGACATAATCGTTTTATGTTACTTTTATGATATGGTTACACGTTAAGGCATATACAAGTTCGTATACTTACATACAAAACATCTATCGATGCAATGAATGTCATAAACAGACATGTGAAACACACACGTGTAGATATTCATACATACGTAATGATTTGTTACACAAAAGGTTATACCTAAACCAACACGTACACTTGCGATTCTCACATAAATAGTTACGTTTATAAACAAACACATATAATATGAAACAAAAAACACATATATAGGCATACTAAGTAACGTGGGAATGTGTAAGTAGGCAGAAACGTAAAGACGATATTTTTGTGGGAAATCTGTGGGTATTTACACACGTATTTCCCACGGATTTATCAACTTGGTGGGTAATCTGTGAGAAATTACCCACGACTTTCCCACGGACATAATCGTTTTCTTTTACTTTTACGATATGGTTACACGTTCAGGCGTATACAAGTTCGTATACTTACATACAAAACATCTATCGATACAATGAATGTCATAAACGGACATGTGGAACACACACGTGTAGATATTCATACATACGTAATGATTTGTTACACAAAAGGTTATACCTAAACCAACACGTACACTTGCGATACTCACATGAATAGTTACGTTAATAAACAAACACATATAATATGAAACTAAAAACACATATATAGGCATACTAAGTAACGTGGGAATGTGTAAGTAGGCAGAAACGTAAAGACGATATTTTTGTGGGAAATCTGTGGGTATTTACACACGTATTTCCCACGGATTTATCAACTTGGTGGGTAATCTGTGGGAAATTACCCACGACTTTCCCACGGACATAATCGTTTTCTTTTACTTTTACGATATGGTTACACGTTCAGGCGTATACAAGTTCGTATACTTACATACAAAACATTATTATCTAATAGTTGCTTTATTAGATAATACCGTGTGAAATCCATGATTAATGTAGATAAAATTTGCCACATAACTGTAGCCGTGGCAAATATGTGTGAAATTTGCCAGAATTTTCCCACGGATGTCGAATCAACAAGAATAGTGGAAAATCTGTGGGAAATTTGCCACGGATTTCACACGGATTTCACACGAAAACTTGGTCAACACTTTAGTGTGTAAATAGTGGAAAATCCGTGGGAAATTTGCCACATATTTCCCACTGAAATTTTGTCACCAATTCGGTGGGTAATTTGTGGGTATTCCGTGGGAAATTTCACACGAGATTTTTTCCGTGGGAAAAGTCCATGGGTAAAAGCTGTTTTTGTAGTAGTGTAAACAATGTTTTAATAAAATGTATATTTGAATTTGAAATTTGAATTAGTATTCTAGAAGAAGAATATTGATGTTAGGGAAAGATTTAGTCATGATTTGCAAGTATCCACAAAAAGAAAAAATCTAGTTGTTCAAAGTACGAACGGTTCCCTTATCGACACCGACGGTTCTCTTAAATGCGGACTGTTCCCTTATTGATAAGAGAACCATCGCTTTTTGTCAGGCCATTTTCTTGCCTATAAATAGTGGCTCATTTTCTCACTTCAAAACCTATTTTTTCACACACTTAAATCAGGTTTTCTCTCATGTTTAACACACATTTTCACACCCTTAAAACCACAGTTAACCCTTGATCATAATGTTTATAACTCTCATTTGTTTTAAGCATATTTTTACTTGATGATCCATTCTTGCAAGCCTGGAGATCTTGCCATCCTCATCTGCTGCAAGCACACACATATGAAGATCCACAACAAACAAGATTAATGCTCTTATCATCTTCATACATTAAAGTCTTCTTGTCAAAAAAAGTTTATCCATATCAAGATTAGAGTTATTTATGCGTTGGATCTTACAATGTATCATCATCATACATCACTTAGATTAAAGGTTAGATGGTTTATGTGTTTAGGCCTTAAATCACAAGGTTTGTTATGTTAAGCAACAAAACTTAACGGGTTTGGTTGTACCTGAAGAAAGACTCGACATTTAGCTTAGTGTCAGAAAATATTATAAGCGATGTAAGGGTTTGTTATGTTAGGCCATAAACATAACGGGGTTGGTTGTACCCGAAGAAGGACTCGACATTTAGCTTAGTGTCGGAAAATATTGTAAGCGACGTTTTAAGGTTTTCTCCACCTTGAAGGGAGTTTGTTGACTAGTTAAGTAACTCTCGAGTTGGGGATTCGAGGAGTGGAGTAGGCCGAAGAGGAGCTTTGTGACCGAACCACTATAATTTATCGTGTCCGGTTTGCGCTGCTTTACGTTTATATTTTGATTTATCGCTTTACACTTATATTCGCATCGTGCGTATGCTTGTGTGGTGTGTTGTGTTGATTTTTTTATGTCGTGGCTTGGTGCATATATAGTATTTATGTTTGTGACATGCTCTATTATATATAGTTGTTATAGAATTATTATTGATACTCTTCATATGGCGTCTCACTTGATCGGTTTTTTGGTATGAATGATTTAAGTTTATAAACGAGAACGTATTCACCCCCTCTACGTTTCCCACAATTGGTATCAGGAGCCACGTCTCTCTAATTCTCAAAACAAATGGTTTATAAAATTAAGTACGATCTATGTATCAAATTACCTATGAAAGGGGATTAAATATGAAAAGTGTTTCGTTGCTTAATACTTACTAGCTTTGTTATTAAATATACTTTGTATACTAGCTTGAAGCAAAGTTGTCTTGATAAAGTTTGTAGGTGTCGATATATGTATTTAGCATAAATTACGTAGAGATATGATTTTAAAAGGAAACTTTGAAATAAATCCTAGTGTTGTTAAAAAGCATTTTCGTAAATGTTTTTCTAAGTCCGAAATGTAGAAATGATGTTTAATATATGAGTTATATGTTCGGCATCAAGTTTATTAAGTTTTACACCTTTCTGATAAGTCGCTAAACAAATTTGTATGATAAACTGAATCTGGAACAACAGACGGTTTCTTTATCTTTAAGGGAACCTTGGAACCGTCTGTTTGTTTGTCAAATTTTGGACAACTTCAAAAATTCGTATAAAATCAACCGTAAGTCTGTAAGAGTCGTGTCACCTATCGTTTTAAAGGTAATTGAGTCTACTTTCATATAAAAATACTTCCAGGAACCGATTCTAAATAAAAATATATGAAAGCCCTTGATTTGTAGCAGAAGGACTTTTTTGGTTATGTCAATTGCACAAATCTTTGTCAAATTGGAAAGCGGTGTTTCAACTTTTGAACATTGATATATTTTCTTTCGAAACTAAAGGATTTTGTCAATTTTAAAAATAGGAAGGAAACTAATCAAGCTTTATATACATTGATGTATTTAATACACAAAACGAGGACAAGTATTTGTGTGTGTTATGCTTAATGATTATTTGTTTTTCTTTGTATCTTAATATTTTTTACATATCTTTTTGAGTGATTATAGCTATTTGTAGTTGAGTTACTTACATCTATAAACCTATGTGTATCCATGCCATGTACATGTAATAAACCCATCTTGCATTAAGTTGTGAAATTGTTTTTGCATTGCATATAAGCATAGATCACTCTATTTGTAAATGTTACGTCAACATCTTGAAAATCTTGTCGAGTGTGGTAACCCACTTAGGAATAAGAGTTTGATAGTTTGTCAAGTATATTGAAAAATATTATCTTACATAATTATCTTTTAATAGGTCAAGTGTTAAAACTCATCACCTAAATATTTTTAACGCTTTAATTATCTTCAACAAGACGTCTAAAATCTTTTCATCGACTTGCCTTATTTGACCCTAGGTGGTTTGAACAAGAGAAAGATCATATAAATACATTAGTATTTAAGTAAAAGAAAATGTATTAATAAACTTTGTTTGTGCTTGCATTGATCTAACACACTCACACACACAATACTCTTTTTATAAACATATGGTATTTTACAAAAGTTGTGTGTTGTATATAAATGGTCAAGATAATTACTTATATACTCATAAAATGTCAAAACTACGCATACTATAGGTAATAACAAATAGCTTTTCGCATATAAAATATAGATGGCAATCTTAAGAAAGTAAGTTAACTGGTCACTGTTATTAACCTCACACTTACGACTACTCTTAGGTTTCATGGAACACATTCTATAAATCTATATTTATTTTCTTTTAAAGAGTATACGTGAGGGTCAAGAAAGATTTTGAGTTTATATCGATTCATTATTCAAATTATGACTGATGTTATTATCGAATCTAATTGATAAGAATTCGAGTATGGACATGAAGACGGATTCGTTATTTTTTTAGCTTCAAGATTATATCAAAATATAGCAAAAGATATTATCTTTAATCTACATACACAATCATACTCGTTTGATATGAAAATAATGACATCCTTTTCAAGACGGAAAAAATATGCATCAGATCATAACTCGCACTTATGTTAATGATGTCATATAGAGTCTACTTGTCCAATGGTTATGTTCCAAATATTAGACTAATATTTTTAAAAGATGCACAATGAAATAGGATTAACGGCTTGGATGCTTCGTCTGAAATATTCAAGCAACTTACATTGCAATGCAATTGGTAAATGTGTCATTTCCGAAAAACCAAGCACGAGCAAACAAACAATATATGTAAACTTTGCTCATAGAACTTAAAAGCGTGACTCAAAACTCAAATTCACATTCGGCTAAATTCTAAAATAAGCATAATACGCTTTTTCATTTACCTAGGACAACATGATGTTTGGGAGAACATTATGTCTAAAAATTCATGCATTTCTCTTGTTAAAAGAGTCATAAAGGATAATATATCATATGTATTTTATTTTCTTCGTAGCATGAATGGTTATGTTACAAGAGAATACATTACATCTTGTTTGTAAAATATAAGTTATTAAAATTGAAAAACAACTCACTATAACGTGTGTCAATTCATAAACAAATAAAATTCATTCATTCACATATTTGTTCTATTACTTTATCAAGCATTCATAAGAGTGATAATTTATCATCTTAGATAAGCATATTTGCTGAAAGATACAATATGTCTCGTTTCTATCATACATCATAAAACATTCAAAAGATCTATTAAGGTAAGTAACCTTAACTAGAATCTTTTCACAAGATATGCGAAGAAGCATTCTTGAAACGCTCTCAATATAGCATATTCTCCATTGTCACACATAAGTACATCTCTTGGCTCTAGAAAACCAAATCAAGTTAATATCACATGTTGTGACACCCCGTAAATTTCTGATCAATATTTTAGCCGTTTCCGTCCAATATTTTGAATTTTATAAGTTCCGCGTAATTTTTACATGCGATTTTCTGAGAATCATTACCGGAAGCATTCCGGGTTACTAATCGATGTAGTATTTTGACTGTCGTCACGTTTTTACGTGTCATGTTAATGTTTAAAATTTCAAAAATTTACGTGAAGTCGTTGCTCGTTTTCGTTGTATGCGTATTCCGTGATTTACTTGTATTTTATATGCAAATATGTGTGTGCATGGCAAGCCTTGGAAATTAATTCACTTCAAAGCATGATCACCTAAAATTGAGGAGACCAAATTGGTCCCCCACTTGGTCCTTGTTGCGTCCGATTTACCCACACAACACACATATTCCTTTCAAATTTTGAAAGCTTACATATTAAGCTACAATCCTTCACACATTCATTCATTCATTATCCTCATTCTCTCACAAGAAAAACACACACTTTTCCTTTCTTTCTTTTCTTGTCCGATGCACCACAAACACACACACTCTCATTATTTTTCAATTTTGATCAAAATATTGTATTCGGGTTTTTGGGTTATGTTGATCATCAAATCATCCTTCAAACCATTCATTTTTGTAAGTCATCAAATCTTTCTAAATCTTGTACTTTTGTGCTCTTCATAATGCATAAACCTTAGATGTACAACTTGTTTTATAAAAACCAAGGTTTAAAAACTACATAAACCTTAAAAGGTTTATGTGTGGCTCGAAAATAATAAAAAGGAAGACAAGGAAAGTGTAGTTTCGTGATTGTGGTTATTTTTATATAATAAATGTTATGACTTATGGCTTATTTTACGTTTTGGCTTATAAATAAGCTTTTGGACAGCTTATTGGGCTTGTAATAGTGTTCGGCCCAAAAGAGAAACAAAATGAAATGTTTGTTAGCTTATTTACATTCGGATTATATATATATATATATATATATATATATATATGTTAGCTTATTTCGTGGCTTATTGTGATATGGAATAAGGTGTTAAGTATATTTGGCTTAATAAATAAGCATAAGTATGCTTAATGGACTTAATGGGCTCGTCCCACCCTCAAGGCCCAAACCGTAGGCTTAACTAATAAGCCATATGGTTGGCTTAACTCTCTTGGCTTATTGAAAGCTTATTGATAGCTTATTCGAGAACCAAGAGCTTATTTGATCACTTATCGGGCTTAACTAATGGGCACGTAGGAGCTAAAGAAGGTTCGGCCTAACAAAAAGCCTAAACCGTGGCTTATTAGCCCACGGTTGGCTTATTAGGTATGGACATAGCTTATTGGAAGCTTATTGATAGCTTATTAATAATTCTTGTGTTATTTTGCTTAAAAGGTTTGCTTATCGGACTAAATGGATAAGTTTAAATCTTTATATTCTACTTAACGGGCCACGACCCAATATGAGACAACACACCAAGGCGTAAAGCCTACGGTGTAGCTTATTGGATAAGCTTATGTATAGCTTATTTGATATTTGTACGAATTTAAACACTAAATTAATTATCTTGGACGTTAAGCGTTACAGGTTACCTAATTAGGCTTATTGGGCCTAAAAGCCCAATAAGGATTCAAAGGACTTTTCAGACTAGTTTATAAAAGGATTTGATGATATATAGATTGTAATTTCGTAATGTGAATTGAAAGTGATTTGAAAGTGGTATTTAATAAAGTCTACGACTTTGGAAAACGTGTAAACACGAATGGGCTGGAATTCCACTTCAACTTCAAATAAATGATAACGAATCTTTGGGCTGGAATTAAATAGATAGTAAAAACGGGCTGGTGTATGAAATTTAGGCTGATGAATTATGAATAACACCAAAAACGTGTCTGTTAACATCTTGTGTTGGACATTTGTTGTAACAAATGTGAGAATTGCTTAAAGTGATACTAAATATTTTCAGTTCACGGTTTTTAATTGCGGGAAAGATTTTTTTGAAAGTGATTGATAATTTCGTGTTGAATTTTTTTTGGCTCGTGTTGGATATTTTGGATCGAAAGTTTTGAAGTTTGTGTCGGAAATTTTTGGGTTCATTGTGATTAAATCAGAAAAAATGGGATCAAACGAGGAAATAATTCAATTACTTCAAAAGACACAAACGATTTTCAAACAAACACAACGTGACAAAGAGGAAAAATATCTTAATGATATTATTCAGTTACAAGATAAAATCAAAGATCTTGAAAACGTTGTTTGTAAAATGGGCAGATCAACTGACACACTTCGGTTGCTTACAAGTGAACAAAAAGCTTTTAAGGACAACTTACATAAGTCGGGTGTGGGATATAACGGTCCTTTTGTTCTTTCACAAGCTTATGCTAAAATTCCTAAGTTGTATCGTGCTTCTGAACTTTGTGATAAAAATGAACAACTGCATGTGTTTGATTCTGAGGAAACTCTTGAGGATGCTGAAAAGAGTCAATTAAAAATGAATGAGTTTCAAAAAGATGAAAAAGTTCAAGAGTTAAAGATTCAACCAATCGACTACGAAAAGTTGAACAAACTTTATAAAGACTTTGTTCCTCAAAAAGAGCTTTCTGCTAAGCAAACATATTTTTCATCTTCTTCTATTCCATGTGTTAAAGATTCTGTTAAGATTCTAGAAACAAAAAGTATGCCGAGTGAGTCACCTTTGATCAAAGAGTTATACAATATAAAAGTTGGTTTTGAAAAGCTGTCTCTGTTAATAAAACAGAACAGTAAAAGGGCAAGCATTTTTTACACATCACCGGCAGAGATTGAACGTATTGAGTTTTGTCAAAAACAAGTTAAACCAATTCTTAATGAATTGCAGGTTTACCTTGATGCTTTTCAGGTCTATTTCACAGAGATATAAAAGAAATGAAAGATGCGTTTGAGCAAAATGATGTCTATCTTAATGAAATGGAAAATACAAAATGTGAGCTTCACCCTCTAATGTTGATTAGAGGGGGGTATTTATAGGCTAAACATAAGGACACTTTGGACTAATTACACTTTTAGTCCTTGTGTTTTAACTTAAGCCTAAACTAGAGTAATTTCCATATAGACACCATATTTTTGATCCTAACAATCTTCCCCCAATATGGTGGCATATGGAATTACTTACAATGTATCCTACAAGTACAAATAGCTAAAGATATCTGCAGTTTGCTTTATCTTCTACATGTACTTTAGCTTGAATCATTCCTTCACTTGTAAAGAATACAATGTAATCCGTATAAACTGAGTTGACTTCCCTCCAGTTCATACCGCATGTCTTTAAGTAGTTCAACTGCTTCCCCCCAAACAGACAGCCATTCGAAGCAAATATGACACTTTGATGTAGTTGACAAATCTTCTAACTATAGCGGTTTAAGCTCGAATCGAAATTTGTAGAAGAAGAAGTAAACCACACTTAGCAGCAAATCTAACTTCTTCGTTGCTGATTAGTAGCCAATCCACTTAGGGGAACATGTACATACTTCACACAAACAACACATAGAAGTAAGAAACTCTAAGTCAATTAAGTCATGGATGTTGTATACACCAAAGTCAATTAAGTCCCGGATGTACACATATCTTCCCCCTGGTTGTTGCACTATGTTGTATATAGCAAAGTCAATTAAGTCCCGGATGTACACATATCTTCCCCCTGGTTCATACTTCAGAATCTGTATGTAACCGTTGACGAGTCATGACAGGTTTGGATGGGTCACCAATAACTTGGTCTAGAGGATAATTTTTTGTCCAAATGTGAGTTGAGGGTTGTACTTGATGGAAATTATGCACATTTGATGGTTCTAGATCTGTTGTAGATGACTCAATTTCCTCACGACTTGGAGGACTATATGGAACAAACTGTGTATTACCATCAAAATCAGCAGAATCTTCTTGATTAAATTCATTAGCCTCGGTCAAAGAGATTGGAGAAGTTTGTTCGTCAGATGTAGTGACAATAGAAGGAGCCTCATGTGCGTCAACAAAGATTAAAGATGTGGAAGATGAATCTTTATGAACTTGAGGCCGTTGTGCAGCGGAATTGATAGTTGTATTAGAAGATGTCTTCTCAAAATATTCTTCAAACATCGGACCGAACAAATTATCCAAATCTTCTTTGGATGGAGTATTCATTGGTTCTGCTGATGAATTATGATTGTTGAATCGTTGAAGTTCGGGTTCTAAACAGTCATGTTCAGAAGCCATAGCTGTGAGCTCGTCAAACTTGACATGAATGGTCTCCATTATCATTTTGGTCCGTCGGTTATAAATTCGAAAGCCTGTTGATGTTTCCGAATAACCAATAAACACCCCAATGTTTGCTTTTGGTTTCATTTTTCCAAGATCATCATGACCATTTGTTGGATAACACAATGAGCCAAACACATGAAAATATGCAATATTTGGTTTTTGACCGCGTAATAGCTCATAAGGTGTTTTGTTGTATCGTGTATGGATGATTGACCGATTTTGAGTAAAACAAGCTGTAGCCACTGCTTCAGCCCAAAGAAATTCAGGTAACCGAGAAAAGATAAGCATTGTGCGAGCAGCCTCAACAAGAGTACGATTACGTCTTTCAACTACTCTATTTTGCTGAGGTGTGCGAGCAATTGAAAATTGTTACATGATGCCTAACTTTTCATAATGAGCTTTAAGAGTTGTGTTTTTAAATTCAGTACCATTGTCAGTACGAATCTTACAAACTTTGGCTTTGTAATTCAATTGAGCTTGAGCAATGAATATCTTGATGATCTCTGGAGTTTCATCTTTCGAGCGAAGAAAATAAACCCATGTATATCAAGAATAATCATCCACGATCACAAGAATATACCTCTTTCCATTAATCAAAGCTATCCTCATTGGACCGCATAAATCCATATGAAGTAACTCCAATTTGGAATGATCACTTGGAACCAATTTAGGTGGATGAGAAGATTTTTTGCTTTTTCCCCTTTCACAAGCAAAACAAAGGTGATTGATTCGTCAATTTTAACACACGTAAAATAATATTAAAATATAATACTATGGAAAATTCCCAATTCACCCTTGAGGACAAAGGTAAAAAGGAAATTCTTCAAAATATATATAATATAATATAATACGTATGTTTAACCGGGAAGTATGATTTCCCGGGTCGTTTCCCCAACGACTTATGAAATTGAATCCTCGCTTTAGTTTGGATTATGATTTGAATGAGAGAAATATATTTTTGTTTATCTATAGCTACTAAATTAAAGCAACAATTAAAATAAGAACACAAAAGCAATTAAACACTTAAAATAATTAACGGGAAAAAAATAAAATGCGACAAATAAGCAAGTACACTAAAATTAACTCCTAAAAATGCAAACAAAATTTCTAAACCTAAAATAAGACTAAATAAA